>JAOXYD010254723.1:0-16165 GCA_028565735.1 Pinacopodium congolense
TTAGGTTGCTAGTTTTGAGTTTGCAAAAAGTTTTAATACCCAATTCACCCCCCTCTTGGGTGCCATAGGACTTACAATTAGTAATGATTTGGAACATTTTAAAATCAATTGGGATTTGAAAATATTGTTTTCAAATATTACTTATAAATCAATTTCCAATTAGTTAGAAAGAATGTGATAAAATATAGTTAAAGTAGACATTAATTTCGTACTCTATTTCCAATTGGAACATTAGATATTCAAAGGATTAAATTATATATTATAACAACGCATGGATAAGTTAACTCAAACCACTTTATCATTTATAATATTTGGGTATTAATGAAACGTTGCAAGACGATAATCTTGACCTATAATTATAAATTTTTTAATTATAGTAACTAAAGATAAATTAAACGGAATTTTAGTTTATTTAATTATAATTAAAATTTAAGATCATTACCAATAAAGAATCACAAAAGCGAAGAAAATTATGTCAAATTAAGTTTTATTTAATTGTTAATTTTTTTTAATGAATGATATTTATTATAATATGTCTTTTGGCCTTTGAGTTTACATGTATATATTGTTATATATAAACATATATATATATATATATTGCCTTTTAGTTTTGTAGAGACGCTTACTATTACTCTTAATGTTAGCATATAAGAATAGGCATCAATCATTAAATACAATTAGCCATTTATTGATTTTAATATTTCTTAGTTTGATTGAATCTATTCCAATATGTCTTTCATTTTTTTGAAAATTTTAAAATTCCATTAAAAATGAAATCTGTACAAGCCCAATATATCTTTCATTTATAATATATGTACATAAACACATCTTATAGCTTTTATGACTTTATGTATAACCATTTTTAAATTACATTTTAGGTTGAAATATTATCTTCCTCCTTTGCTACTATTATGAACTTGAATGTCCACAATTTTCTTTAATAGAAGAAGGCTAGTTGTGTATATAGTTTATTTTTACTTTCTTCTAACAACATTAACCACATAGCATGTTATGTATTGATTTGAAAAGTTTTTTGTTAGTGTCATGAAACAAATTTAATTTTTTTAGACTTATTAAGTGTATTTGTTATGTTAAAGTTCTTATGTAGTTTTCTTCCTACTTAATTTTTTTTTTAGTTATATGTGATAGGTGGAGCAGATACACTTAAGGAACTATAACTTATCGAATATATAGGTCTTGGTGATCTTGTAAGTGCTTTATATTTTAAAAATAGTGTTGATATATTTTCAGTTAGCTAAGGATCTCTCTTGATTGTATCTAATTAAAGTAAAAATTTTAGTACTTCTTGCCTTGTCTTTTACCATGGTATTTTCTATATTTTTATAATGTATGGCGTATCTATATGCTCTTTTGTGTAACTAATCTTCAACTTTAAGTTTCTTCAACTTTTCTCCTTAGCCTTGGGTGAGTGAAATATTTATCATTAAACATAGTTAGAGTTACATAATCTAATGATTTAAAACTTTCTTGGAAATGTTGAATTTATGGTTAAGCCATAAAATTAAGTTTAAAATTTGTAAAAGTTAATAAGAAGTTTCAATTGTCATTGTTTTGAAGTAATTTGAAATTTTTTTGGAAAGGTATTGTTTTTTACTTCATTTTTTTCCTAGCAATGCTTCATTTCTTATTGGTTTAGATGTCTTTACTTTACATAATAGATATTAAACATTATCTTGATTTTTAATTCCTTGTGGCTTATAATTGATTTCTTTCTTGTGATGATTTAACATTTTGTTTATGATTACATTAAATATAGTAAGATGAAGAACAGTGAGTAGAACTAAATCAAATTCTTTATTTGAGCACATTAAAAGTGTAATACAATGCTTTTATAATTAATTTATCCAGTATGCAAATGTTATATCTATGAGATTTTTGGTTCCTAACCTTAATCATGGAATTATTTCTACTCCATGTTAGAGCAATTGTAGTTGGCTTAGACCCTAGTATCAACTATTACAAACTTCACTAAGTTTTAATACTTTGTTCTACTTTTTATCCTATTAAGCTTGTCATACATTAAGCAATATGATACAACGAAGAGCCTTCTATACCATCATCAAAGAGGGAATCAAGTTACTCAATTTTCCATATTTAGTCTAGTAGTGAATTTAGTTATGATGTAAATGTTCTGAACTTTGCTTAAAGTATTGCTTTTATGGTTGTTACCTTGATTACAACTTGTCCTAGAATCTTCCATTAACCTACTTAGAGTGTATAAAAATGATTTCATAGTTTTTTTCATTATGGATTTGAAGCTTCATTAAGGACATATTGGATAGCAAAAAACTTTAGAATAAGGTTTTTTAGGTGTCTAAAATATGTGGTAATGTTAATTAAAAGATTTTATTTCAATTAATTATTTAATGATATTAGAAGTCTATAGTTTTCTTAATGTCAAGGCAATGATTGTTGCAATTTTTTGAATGGTATAATAAGAAATTTACACTAAAAATTATTGGTTTTATTAACTATTTAAGAGGGAGAAAATATGATTTTGGTTACAACTGATCATCGTGGAGTTAAAAATAAGTTAGTTGGATTTAGGGTTTCATGTTATTGTCTCGATCATTATCTAGACTTATCATTTACATTTGTTTGTAAAAGATATGGCATTGATTGAAACGTCTTCATAATGAGATCAAAGGTGTAAATAGTTTCTAATGCTTATTTAAGCTACTTTTATAATGGGCGTAAATGTATTATTGTTGTAATATATAAGTACATATATTTTTGTTGTTAGTGCATATACTGTTCTTATTGAAATTGAGTCCAATGTGAAAATAATTTACATTTTAAACAATTAAAAGAAAACCACAATAGACATGTTAATCATGATGAAAACAAACTCAATGATAGTTTGTACACTATCAAAAGAGAAGTTAATGTCTTTTACATATATCAATTAAAAAGACAATGGCCTATCACACATATTAATTCAAAAGATAATGGCTTGTCATATATACACATATTAGAGATAATGTCTTGTCATATTTACAAATTTTTTCCATATGTAATCAAAATTTAAAAAAAATGCAAAAACTACTAATGTCTACTTATTAATAGGCCACTAGATCTAAAAGTTATTAACTCAATTTTGCTTTTATTTCTTTTGGATGGTCCTTTTATTTCCCATATCTTTCTCCTCCGAGTCCTATTTACATCAATAGTTTACTTTACTACATCAATCATACCATCAAAGACAAAACTATCATGTAATGAAAAATATACCTACAAGATAATGGATAATATGTTAATAATTTTAACAAGACTAATTAAAAGTTTTTTTAAATTTTTTAACAATGATGCTTACCAACTATGGTCCAATCATGTTAATTACTTATGACCCAATAAATTTGCATGTTCTTAAATTACACCTAACCTTTTTACATTTATGTAAAGTGGAAAAACACTTAATTATGGTTGAAGTTTTACATGTTTTGCCCTTAATAAGTTCTCTATCTCTCCTTTCTTTGATCTTCTTGACCTCTTCTTATATGAAATGACTATATGTATCTCTAAGAACTATACAAAATCATTTACTAGAATCTAAATTTAAAGATTTCTAGTAACGTCTCAAGTATGTATCCTTGTAGTAGTAACCATGAACAGATTATTCTAGATCCTTCTCCAAAATAATAGTTGAAAGTGAATAGCTACATGGGATACCAGCCAATTATCACTTTGTATAAGTGTGCTTCCTTGTTATAAGGTTAACAACATGAAGGTCATTCATGTAATGTTCAATCATAAACTTAACATCACTTGCAAAGTGAGCTAAATAGTTGGTTGCCTTATTCTTGATTTCTCAAACTTATTTTATAATATTTAGACATATGCCGCCACTATAAGTAACCATTTCTTCCTTCTAAAGTTAGAATCTCTTCATTATCACCATTTGGATGACCTACAAACAAGATAAAAGTGATTTATCCCTATCATTCCTAAGAAATGCATCGAAATTCAATCATGTTATTAAATAAGAGATCACTATTACATCTTTATCTTTTGTTAAAGGCATGCTTGCACCATCTTTTCTTTGGAATTTTTATTTAGCTAATCATGTGCTTCCTTAAGCATAACTTTAAGCTTAGTCATTTATCCTTGAAATCTTTGATTATATATTGCCTTATACAATCAAATGGAACACTTCACATTTGATTCTTGATGGAAGTAGATACCTTGTATTGCTTCTTAGCTTTTCCTATAAATGCCTAAAGCAATATTAAGGATCATATTGTTTTAACTTATTCTTAAAAAGTTATTCTAGACTCTAATTAGAGTTTAAAAGTTCAATAAGTAAATAATATTGTGAAAAAATAGCAAGTGAATATTTAAATAATGATTACAAGGTTATCTTTTATCTATCAATCATGTCTTTTTGTTCTCCACTCTAACAATTACTCATACTAGTGGATAGATATTGCCATGTTTATTTATAATTATTATTGTTAATAATTGCCCATATATTAAATCTTCAAACTATAGGCAACAATGTATGTAATAGGCCTACAAGAATAGAAAAAAATCATATTTCTCTTGCCCTCTACAAATATAACATGAATGAAAAAAATACCATTTAAATCTCTAACAAATAATGACCTGCCTTTCTTATATTGCATGATAGCCAATAAATATCCCTTTAATTTATCATACTATACTATATATCTAAGTAACAATTTTAATCTATATTTCTTTGACTCTATATGCTTTAATTTCATAAATATTGTCTTATAATCCCTTAATATTACTCCTTTTAATTCAGAAATGGTCCTAACTTAAATTGCCTCAAAGTATGACATATAATTTTTTTTGTAATCCAATTATAATCTAGCCTTTTGTTACAAAACATTAATATATTTATTAACATCTTAGAAAGTCTTAATTTTAAATGTTTCTCCATTTTTTGTGATGCTAGCATGGATTCTTAACCCACATGCTTTCTTAGATTACGTAGTGTTGAAATGTGAGAGGTTCCACCTTATTTTGATGATGAAAAACAACTTTGGTACTAATGATTTTGTAATGGCTAGGATTTTGGAATGATAAGTATGTAGATGAAGTTTTTAAGAAATAAGTTTTGGAGTCTTAAAGCTTAAATGAGGCTTATGAAGATTGAGTGAAGAGGACTTAAGTTTAAAGACCAAGTTAAGTTTTTAATAGGTTTAGTATTGTAATTTTTTATTTAAGTTTTACTTGATCTTATTATTGTATTTAAAGGGTTCATCTCATGCATAATTGCGTTCATGTTTAGATTATACATATAAATTGCATAATTAAAAGGAAAATGTGTAAGGAATATTTTAAAATAATCCTCTTAGTGAGTAAAATATTTGTGTGGAAATATTTAATGTGTGCATAAGTTAAGAAAATATTTTAAAATGATAGGAAGTTCTTTAAGTTGAATTGAAAGTGTTTAAGTATGCTATAAAATATGAAAAACCAGTCTATGTAGAGACTGGTTGACCAATGGTGGTCGACTAGTTACTAATCAACCAATTTTTTATTTTTTTTCTAGACTGGTCAATTGAAACATGGGATCGATCAGTTGATATCGGTTATAATTGCACACCAGTGGGCATAAACTAATGGAAATAGGCTAGAATCATACACTGTTGGGCAAAAACTAATGGAAAATGAAATAAATATTTTTTTAATGTTGTATAATAATCATAAATGGATAATATACCTAACTTTCACTATAAATAGGTTTATTGGGGAGTGTATAAACTATTTACAAGTTGTATAATATGTATACATGTGATTTATAGCATTGTGTGAGTTATTTTATGAGAATTGATGAAGTTTTGGTGTTGTTTCAAGTGAATTTTGTGTGCATTCATCTAAGTTATTTGTGAGCACTTCATAAAAACTTTTGTGAGCTAAGGAAGACATTTTTCAAGTATATTTTAAAAGATCATGAGGTTATAAATTATTTAATTATGAAGGATACCCTAAGGCCTTGAAAAATGGACTAAATAAGATATGAAATACCTAGCAAAGTGTTGCATAGTAGGAATAGATATAGAGGTTGACACCAAACCATTATAAAAATTGTTTTATACCTTCCATTCCTTATTCTTTAACTTTAAAGTTTCATTATTATGAATATTTATATTTCTCATTTCATTGTTTTTATTGCTTATTGAAATTGTTATTAAGCTTCCATGATTGTTTAAAGGGTTTTTGTGAAATTAGAATCTATTAATTGGAAAAAAAATTTAAAAACTCAATTAACTCCCCTTTTTAGGTGCCAATTAGGACCAATAAGTAATATCAAAACCTAGGTCTGATGTTAGTTTAATTCTTGAAAATTTGTGAGTAAAGATATGGCACACATGAACACTTTTTCCCCACTAAAAAATGTAAAGGAACAAAATACAAATAGAGCCGCTTATTTTGATTAAAATGATTATATTTATTGGAAAACTAGGACGAGATTCTTCCTAATGATCAATAGTGTCAAGTTATGGAAAACAGTGTAAAAAGAGACCCTATGCCCTAAAAATTTGTAGGTAACTAAAAGTTACTCAAATCTAAGGATGAATGTGATAGTGATGATTAGAAATGAATATACTTAAAATAATAAAGCCATGTATATTCTATATTATGCACTTAGGATAAATAAATTCAATGAGGTATCTATCTGTGAAACTACCTACAAAATATTACACACCTTAAAAGGAACTCATGAGGGAAAAAATCAAGTTTAGGAGATTAAAGTGAGCATGCTAACCTATCAATATAAAAATTTTCACATGTCACATGATCAATCTATATCTTCCATGCATATAATTTTTTTGATATTATCAATACTCTATATGGTTTAGGTGAGTCCTACTCTAATGTTGAACTTATAAAAATGATTCTTAGGTCAGTACTAAAGTCATAGGAGGCTAAAGTGATGATGACATAAAAAGCTAAGGACTTAAAAGTCCTCCCTCTTGATGAGCTAATAGGATCCCTCTTAACTTATAAGATGAGGATCAATGAGACATAAGATGAGGAGATCATGCAAAAGAAAAAACATTTGGCTTTCAAAGCATTAAGGATGGTACATAGTGATGATGAGGCCTCTATAAGTGGAAGTGAGGATGAGGACATAACTCTATTTACAAGAAGTTTCAACAAATTTCTAAAGAAGAAGACATCCTCATCAAGAAGGGACTCAAGGGAAGGTAAGTCCATTTTTATAAATAAATTAGTTAACCTATCTTTTTTAATGCAAGGAAGTAGGTAATATACAATCATAATGCTCACTTCTCAAAGAAAGTGACAAGAAGGAGAAGAAAGAAATGAAGAAAAAGAAGGTATTGAAATTTGCATGGAGTGATTCCAGTGAATCCGAGGGAGAAAAATGAAGCGGCAAACATTTTCCTCATGACACACAATGAGATAACATCTTCTTCCACTAGTGATGATAAACATGATGTACATCTTAGTTATGATGAATTAGTGAAGTTCTTAGAGGTTTTTACTAGGAAAAATAAGAAATTGCCCACTAAGTGTAAAGAAACATTGAAATTATTTGATGAATACAAATAAGGGAATGAGAAACTTAGACATAATCTAGAATCAAAGAATGTAGAAGATAATGATAGACAAAATTTTGTAAATGAAAATTAATCCTTATAGAGAGAAATACAATCTTTTAGGAAATCACTAGCCAAATTTACAAAAAGAGTGAAAATTAGAATCAATGTTATTATCATAAAAGATGGGTAACAATAAACATAAACTAGGCTATACTAGTAATAATAGACCTTTAACTATTAAGACAATCCTCGTAAAAGGGAAGAACTTAGAAAATGGACCTATACTTAGGCCATATGATCAAAATGGATTCACAAGTAAAACATAACCTAGGAAGAGGCATCACTCTTATATGTATAGTAATAACATAAGACTTGAGAGAACTTTACAAGATAGGTATAATGCTAGGGGGTCATAGGTTCAACGTAGGTTGAATTGCAAAACTATCACGCTTTGATCTATAATGAACCTAGACCTATCTATGGCTTTAGACATGCATAGAGATCATAAGCACCCTTATTTTTCTCATATGGTGGATACTATAAGCATATAAAATGATTTTTTTATGATTGAACAAGTAGGCGGAATGTCACACCAAAAGGGTGGGCTAAGAATATACCTAACACCTAAGAACTTAAGTGGATGTGTGAACCTAAATCAAAATAAATTTCTTATTTTATAGGTCACTAAGAAGATGAACAAATAATATATTAACTGATGCAGGGTGCTGGTAGACTAATATAGGTTACAATTATGAAATAATGGCTAAAAACCAATAGGAAAAATGATTTAAATATTTTTTAATATTACACAATAGTTGTAAATGTTGTTGTTGATTGTTGGTTTCTATTAAGGTCTAAAGATCATATTTAATTCCCAAATTCAACAATTAAAGAACAAATTTCTTTCTTTCACAAATTTAAACCAATATTGATGGAAAATGCAACAATCACAAGTAATATAGAAAAATATTTATGATCTAAGTTATCATCACAAAAGAATCACCAAATTAAAAGTACTAAGGTAAATTAGGTCATAATTATCTTGAGAAACCTAATCGAATGAAATTAACAACTAAAATTTACTAAATGAATTTAAAATGAGAAGTTATGCAGAATAACTTAGTTTGAATAAAAATAATTGTCTAATGAATGAATTGATTCAATGATCTAAATGTATTAAATATGGATTAAAAGACTTGTCTTAGGATCGTTTCACTAAATCAAAGCAATGCTATGGTTAAGACAATTTTTTTTAATTACTTAAGCTCAATTTTGGTTAGGCTTCAAACTTAAGCATTAGGCCTAATGTTTAAGAATTTTAATCAAAAAATTCTGATTTTTAGATTATGAACCTTAAGATAAATCAAGTTTTGGTTATTCATTGACTTAAATTAGGATGTTTAATGAATTTTCTAACAAATTAGGTAGAGTTCTTAGATCTTAACCTATTTCTTAACCTTACTTTAAATGTTTAGTTTAGAATAAGCACTAATCTTATCATTTAACCAAATAACATCCCTTAATCATGCATGGAATCATGTCCAACACCTACCTAAATCATTTCAGAACCAATTCCAAAACAAAAATATATTCAAACACTCATTTGAAGCAAGTAATAAATCATTCTCATCATATTCATCAAGTTCTTAAACAAATGATATCAAAAGATAGATTTCAATGTAGAAGAACGATTAGAATGCACCATAAACAGGGTATAATTATGTTTACACGCTTGAATCAAGTGTTTGAGCTTTAACAATCCTTAAATACAAACACAAATTTACAAAACAAGATCAAAATGATGAAGAACAAGAGAAAATAACCCTAGAACTAAAGCAATCTAATTTTTCTCTCCAAATCCGTGTTTCTTTGTTGCTCTCTCTATGTTTTTGGCTATAGACACCCCCTTATATGTCAAGGGCAAGTTGGAGTCAAGTTGCAGAATTTACAACCAATCAGCTGCAATATCTAGATAGAAAGAGCTTGACTGGTACTAAACTGGTACTTGGCAGAGAGTAAAACGACGTCTTATTATTACCAGCATTTAAGTCCTAGAATAGAGTAAAACACGTGTCTTGAAGAGTAAAACATTAGGCTCCTTAATACTGTTGTTTTTATCCATTCTTCATGTTTTGGTTGATTTTCATTTCACTTGGGTGTTAATATGTAAATTAGATATTTGAAGAAATAAATTAAACAATTAAACACCAAAATAGGAGTTATTTAACATAAAAACCATGAAAAATCATATAAAATGAACTCGTATCAATTCCTACACACTTATGCATTTGTTTTTCCTCAAGGAAATCTATCCATTATCAATTTCAATACAATATATAGCCTTAGGAAAAAATAAGTTCAATCTATCAAGCAATTTCATTGAAAATATTTCCTCAATCATTCAATCAATATGACAAAGAAAGAGGTTATAAAATTGATTAATTCAATCAAGATAAAAAAGAAATCAAACCACTATATGCTTCTTCCAATTCATCCTAAGTTTAATAATCAATTCCAAATGTAAAATGAATTTAAACTAAGTAAAAAGTATCATCATTTTAAGCAATTTTCACATCCTTAGACAATTAAGCACCAAACTTTAAATAATTGTGAGAGCTTGGCTTAGTTAAGAGGTTAATTAAACTTTTTACATGAAGATGAACATTTTGTCATTAACATACCTATTTACTTGATCAAATCACCTTACGTCAACTGGCTACTAACACTACTTTTTAACTTCAACCAATTAGTTTAAAGCTAATGAAGTGAATAAAAACATTACTCACTTTTAATACATTTCAAACCCAATTTGAATTTTCTTTTCTTTTCTTTATTTTTCTTTACTTTCATTTTCACTTTAGTTCAATTTTAAACAAGGATGATAAAAATGTATAAAAGATGTAACCATTTACTTAGAAATATTCATTTTAGAAATAAAATGTCATAATGATCATAAGGAATTAATCATTTAAAAAATGAACTGAATTAAAATTAATTGATTATCAATAAAAAAAATCAAAAACATAACTTCTTAAACTTTTAAGAGAATCAAAATCACAAGGAAAAATGTTTGATCATATGCATCAAATCGATTTTTTTTTTCAAAAATGATATATTACTTTGAAAAAGACGATAAAATAATATGTTGTAGGACAAGCAAAGCAAGTGCAAATCAAATATCATGCTATCCCTCCCCTACACTTAATGTTTATCATCGGTCCCCAATGTTTAGAAAACATAAAGAAAAGCATGTCATGGGAGATAAGGAAGAGAAAAAACCAAGATGATAATATCACTTTATAATACATTGAAGTGAATATTGATCTTGATCAGAAATATTGATAAGAGCAAGTTGGAAAGTATTAATAAAGCATGAAAGCACAAACACGATATACCCCAAAAGAATGCTCCATGAAATAAACCATTAATGTACCCTAAAGGGAGCATATACATCTATAGCCCAAAATACATCAGAAGTAACTGGAAGATATGCATCAAAAGAAAGCAACTAGGGCAATAAAAACAAAAGAACAAAAGCCTGACTAAGATAACTAGGAGGGGGAAATTTATCACAATCATAATCCCAAAGGACACCAATTGGACTATGGGCTCAATCAACTCTATCTCAATCGTCATTAACTAAAGACTCAAGCCTTAATATATGCTGCACTATGTGATGAAGCATGGAATCTGATCATTAGAAGAAGGCATAATTGTAAGAATAATTGTTGTAGGAGGAGGTCGATGAACAATAGGGGTGGCTTTAGAAGAAGCCTCACCCATGCCCTCTTCAAATGCTGTAAAAAGCTCTGGTATAGGAGCATCATCATCATAAACTCTCTCCATACTCTAAAGAGGTCTCCAAATCAAATTATGCGACTTACCACCTACTTTAACATAATGTCAAAGCTTAAAGATAGGATACCCAATGATAGAATTGGGCTGAGGTGGCACAATAACTTGGCTCTCAAAAGATATTCTAGCCTTTTGGAAAATCCTAGTTATAAGAGCTAGAAAGTAAAAGTTCTTGTGGGCATGTCGAGAACGGACCACATTACACATACCAATCAGAACAAAGGGAGAGAGATGAAGGCCCTTAATGGTTCCTAACTTAAAGAACATCTCGTGCAAAATATAGGTTTCATCAAATTGGATCTCATTTAATCCACTCACACAGGGGCTCACATTACTACTTAACAAAGTGACCACTATCCTCTTTTGAATTGAAATCTGATAAGTAAGACAGTAGCACTTATAAGGTAGCCTAACCAAATTCAAATTAACTCGAGCCACATCAATTATAAAAGTGGGATCGAATACCACTCTATCACCATGAATTTAGTCCACTTGATGATCATAGGCCTCTTTAATGTTAGGTATAGCTAAAAGAAAAAAAATAGTGGCACAAGTAATCAAAATATGAATAACTCGTACCATAGAATGAATGTCAAGGAGCTCGTCAACTTCCTTTTCTTTTATGTTGACGTAAAATTCCTTAATTAAAAGAAGTTAATGCAGGAAAATTAAAATTAGAATTGGATATGATCTTAAGGAACGAAAGGCTCCGAAAACATCAAACTCAACATTAAGAGATGGTGCTAGAGACTGCTCTATAATGAATTGATTTGAGAGGTGACTGTTAAACCATTCAGCATTTTCTCGAGTCGAGAAGCAAGACTCCTCGAAGGGAGGTCCCTTTCTTAAACTAGAAACACCTTGAAATTTCCTAGGAAAATTTTTTAGCCTAAACTAGACATAAAATAAATTAATTAGAAACCAAAAATAGGCTTAAAATGCAAAATTACCAATTTACTCTTACTCAGAAAATTCTCAAATTTTTTAAGTAAAGATTAATGTGCAAAATTAGTACCAAAAGATAGATAATAATACAAGAATTCTAATGGTACTAAAATTGTTGCAAAACAATCCTTGATTCATAAAGAAATGAGAAAAATTGAAAGATATTGGTGAACAGTACCTTTGACTGGTTTTTGCTTCATTTGATGTGAGTTTTGCAATCCTATGATTGATTGGAGGATGGAATTACTGACAATTTGAGCTCAAGAACGTAACTTTTGGTTGAGAAATAACTAAAAAATTGAAGAAATTAGGGTTAAGAGGCTGTTAGAGGCATAGAGAAGGGGAGATGGCATCACGTGGCTCCTTAACAAGGAATTAAACGATGGTCTAGGGAGTTAAATAATGCTATTTCACTCCTACCATTTAACTAACCATAAAATCTTAAACCATGATTCTGGAAGTTAAACACCCCACGATTTACTACCCATTGTTTTACTCTTGTAAATTCCTCCTAACTTTGAATTTTGGATGTAAATTCTCCTCTAATTAACCCCAAATAAATTCTAGACAATGATCAAGGGATTATACAATTGAAGTGCTTAAAATCATGCTTTAAAAACACTAAATTTGAGAAAGAAATAGGCTTAAAAAGATTAAAACTTGAAAGAAAACTAAACTAAAATTTAGAAAGACTAAAATAAAAATTAAGAAGGGACTTTAGAAAAGCACTTCAAAAACACCTTTAACAACATAAAAGGGACTTAAGGAAAAAAGAATATTAATCAAAACATTAGAAAATTAAAACTAAAGATTAAGAAATAAATTTAAAGAAACTTAAGGAAACTACTTAAACCCTAAATCTTGAAAAAAATAATAATTAAAGACACACTAAAATAAAATTATGCACTAAAATTAAATTAAAACTAGAGAGGGAATCAAACTAAGGAAAGCTAGAATTAAATTTAAAAGAAAAATAAAAAACGCACATTTAAAGAAGGAAAGACTAGAGAATAAGAAATAATAAAAAGAAATGAAAATATATAAGTACTTGAATAATTAAGGTATGAAATTAAACCTAATAAGGGTAAAAAAGAAAAAGGATTTCAATAAGATCATCGTCCTTACTTGGGAAATAAAGCTTTGCCCTTTGTCCATTGACCTTAAAAGATGATTGACCATTTGAAACTTCAATAGTATCATATGGATAGACATTAATCACATCATAAGGGCCAGTCCAACGAAATTGCAATTTTCTAGAAAAAAAATCTTAACCACGAGTTATAGATCAAAAATTTATCACCAATCTTGAAATCACGAGGAATAATGTTTCTGTCATGCCATTTCTTGGTTCTCTTTTTATAAAGCTTAGCATTTTCATAGGCGTTAAGGAAAATTTCATCCAACTTATTTAATTGCAATAAAATTTACTCACCAGATTTCTTTCAATCGAAATTTAAGAAATTTATTGCCCAAAATGCCTTATACTCTAATTCAATAGGCAAATGATAGGAATTGCCATAAATCAAGCAATACAGAGACATATCAATGAAAGTATTAAATGCAGTACGATATGCCCATAATGCATCACCCAATTTTAAAGACCAATCTTTTCTAGATGCATTAACAATTTTATCCAGAATTCTTTTAATTTCTTGATTTGAAATTTCCACTTAACTGTTAGTTTGTGGATGATAAGGTGTGGCAATCCAATTGTCCAACCCTATAAACCTTGGATCCTTTACCTCCAAAGATTAAAAAACACCAACCTTGATAAGCAAGTTAGGAAATTATTAAAGATGTTCAAGAAACTACACATTAATATCTTATTTGTCGAGGCAATTACCTATATGCCCTACTATGCCAAAATTTTAAAGGGGATTCCATAAAAGAATAGAATATTGAAGGAGTATGATACTGTAAAACTTAATGTGGAGTATTCAACAATCCTACCAGAAAAGTTACCTTCAAAGCTCCAGGACCCTAATATTTTTGCCATTCCTTGCACCATAGGTAGCTTACAAATAGATAGGGCTTTGATGGATCTTAGGGTAACTATTAAGTTAATGCCTATTTCTATCTTCAAAAGGCTCAGATTAGGAAAACCAAAGCCTACCACAATTTTCCTACAGTTGGCTAATCGAATTGTGACATATTTGAGAGTAATTTTTTAGGACGTATTTGTTCAGGTTGAAAAATTCATTTTTCTATTTGATTTTCTAGTTTCGAATATGTAGGATGATAGTATAGTACCTATAATCTTAGGACGATCATTTATGGATAAAATAAGGGAATTGATTAATGCCTATAGAAACTCATCTTTAGGCTTCAGGATTAAGAAATCGAGTTTGATGTGTTTAGAGTAATAAATCATCCCTCCATCTTTGATTCAAGTATCTTCATTAGAGTTAACCCCATTTCGAGTGATCCATCTATTTTTCTTTGTTCTGATCAACTAGAAAAGGCATTGTTCTGATCAACAAGATCTAGAGGAGAAGGATGTCAAGGAAGTGTTTAAAGAGTTAGAAGCTGGGAAGGAGTTATCTAGTTGGATTCAATCTAAGAGATATGAGCTCTTCCCTCTTACCTAAAGTATGTCTTTTTATGACCTCCATCATGATTACCCATTATCATTTCATCGCCATTGACTAACGCTAAGAGCACTTCAAGAGCAATAGTGTGCTATAGGTTAAACATTAGTTAGAATAAAAGGTTTGAGTCCTTCTATTTACACCTGATAAGATTGAATTTTATTAAATTTTCATATGTTTTTTTAATGTCATTTCAATCTTATTTTATTATTTGAACACTCAATTTTTATTATATTGTGTTTAATGACAATTTTATTGCCTTAAGCACAAATTTTGGGTCAAAGCATGAAAATTTTAAAGCTATTTGAGCAGAAGCTAAAGATTAATTTAATTTGAAAAAAAATTAGTTAAAAGCAATTTGCCAAAACACAGCTTGCTTGAGCATTTAAGCTCACCTTTGGGCACTAAATGAAACGGCACGCAGCAGGAGCAAGGACGGACTACAAGAAGCGAATTCGGAAACACAAGAGAGGAGGGATTTAATTGGGAATTAAGTAGGGATCCCGAGGGAGAGAAGTGGGACGATTTGGCGGCTGTGAGTTTGCTATTGTCCGAGAGACATGGGGTGAGCTGGCGTGAGGCGCTGCTGTCTGAGAGTCTCTGCGTGATGAGTGGCTTTAAGCTGCTGGTGATGAGCTGCTGCTGCGAGCTATTACTAAGTGAGCCCTGGCTAGAGCGGTGTGGAGCTATTGGAGTAGGCGTCGTCCTTCTTAATGGATTTATCAATTGCTTTTAGTTAAAGCTAGTGCTTATGTCCTTTAAATTCGTTTCCAGCTTTCATTTATTTGTTTCATGTCCGAATTTTAGCTTGTTTTTTTATCTGAATTTTCTGTTATTATTATTATTTTGATTTGTTCTTTCGTCATGGAGGAATATTATTTTAGTTATGCTTTATATCTTGATTATTTATTATATTTTAATTGATTTATTTTTACTTTTTATTTAATTTATAGTTATTAGAATTTTTTACTAGAGAGTTAGTTTAAGTTTTGATTAATTAAGTTTTAGTTAATTAAATAATAGCTTAAGTAATGCGTGTTTGCGTTAATTTAAAAGTCAATTTGTATTTTTTCTTTATTGTTTTTTTATTTTTTAGCTTTTGTTTTCTTTTAATTAATTATGTTTAGTGTTCATTTAATTTTTATTTTTTCTTAATTTAATTATGTTTAGCTAGTTTAATTTTGGGTTGGAGGATATTAATGGAATTTTAGCTTAATAATT
>JAOXYD010254744.1:0-16165 GCA_028565735.1 Pinacopodium congolense
TAGATGCAATTATGTCTAGTACAAAAAGCATATATTTTGTAAAAAATTATATATTATTTTTAAAATTTTTATATGTTAAATATAATTATGAAAATATAATTTTTTAAATTATTTATAATTAAAAATTATTCTATTTCAATAAAATAATTTTCAATCTTTTGAAATAATAAGTATCATTTGAAGTTTACATATTATAGGTACTCAACTTTTTTCACTCATGCATCTCATACTTTTTTTTAAATGTTTTCACAAATTTTCTATTAGCATTTGAATCAATGTAGCAAATGACAAATGTTTTTAATTATGTTTTAAATTTGTTTAAAATTAAATTTGATGTTATAAAAGTTTTAAAAATTATTTTTGATTATGTTTTATAATTTTAGTTTACGAAATCAACGATGATACACAATAGCATTGTTGTTCCCCGATGAAACTGCCGATTAAGTATCTAAGTTAGACGAAGTTTCTTTTTTCATTTCATTCCAAAAATAACAGCCTACCAATGGCTAGGTGAGTCAATATATGATATTACCAGAATTAAAGCCCAATAAGTAACATATAGCAGCCGTCTGAAAATAAAAGAAAAATAAATTTGAAGTGGATTTTGTGCAACATTCTCACAACTTCCATAAAAAAGGAGTTAAATCTTGTGTTATTAACCTTCAATATGTTTTTTATTTGCTTCAATTATGGTTTTATGCTTCTAAATTGCTATTATCATATCAAAAGGGTTTGAATCATGTATTGGTTTTTAATTATTGGTTTTGAGTAAGATTTATATATTGAATTTGTGTATAAACTTAAGTGCTTCAATTTTTCTTGTATATCTTATGCTTGTGATTATGTTTATATGTTCTAGACTTGTTACTAAGCCTTAAATTTATTTATCCTTGATTCTTTAAGGTTTTAGAAGTCTTCTAAATCAATATTTATCATTTAATTATGTTTCTATATTAAGTTATCATTTTTACAAAGCAACATACTTAAATCCATCAATAGTTAGGACTACTACCTATTCAATCTGTTTTCTTAATTTTCCAATTAAGTTTTTATGTGATTATTTGATTGTTCTATATTTTTTTAAGTCTCTCATAAGTGCCTAAACGTTTGTCTTGGTTTAACTGTACTCCTAATTGATTAATTTTGCATAAAAAAGTTCAAAACACTAGGCTGTTAAGATTTTCATATTTTTAGATTTTCTGTTTTTTACATATCTTCATATTTATTGTTTTAAATCTTATTTTTAAGCTATTATATCATCATATTCAATTTTATTAAGGTTTAAAGAGGGTTATGCATTCATTTGATTTTTACATACTAAAGAACCTTTAATTTATTGTGCTTAAAGTAAAACATCTTTATAAGTGTGTTTTTATTCTCTTTTATAAGATTAAATTGAATAAGATGCTCTTTGCTTTTTAAAAGGATTATAAAGTTGCTCTTCACCTTCTTAGTATGAAGAAGACTGTGTATAAGCAACTCTTTACCTAAAAAAAATTAGTATAAGGTTACTCTTCACATTTAACAAAGAAGATTGGATTTATAAGGATTGTTTTTTACCCGTTGAAAAAGATTTGTAAATTGCTACATTGACGATAGTGCAAAACCCAATATCATTGGTAATATAAAGTAGAGTAAGCAAATTTAATGTTGCCGAACTACCATAAATCCTTATGTCTTCTCTCTTCCTTAAACTCCTTATTGTGTTATTGAACGTATAACTAATTTATTGACACTTAAATAGCTTGACATTTATATCATTGTAAATCAAAAGATTGATACTTGTATCTCTAATCTATTCTTATTCTATAGTTAATTGGGTGATTGAATTTTATGGACATTTATATCATTTGGAAAAATCATTTATATCCATATTATTGATAATTAAGTGATTGTTTTATACTTGTATTATGTTACTTTGATTCCACATTATATTTGGATGGTTTTGGCTTAGGAAGTTTTTTTTAGTTTTGAATTTGTTTTGAATTGTTCAAAATTTCAGATTAAGTTCAAGATTTTAGAACACTTAATTCACTCCCTTTTCTTAAGTACCTTTAGAACTAAAATAATAGATGCGGAAGGAAATCACTCAGAGGAAGATAGAGACAATAAAGACAACAAACATTCTAAAAATATGCATTTGCATAAATGATTAAATAGGAGTTAATGAAGCTGATGAAGGGCAAACCCACTACTGATTTGATCCTAGTGAATTTCACTCATCTTAATGACTTTACAAGTAAAATTCTTTTTAGAGCTATGTCTTACCTTAATTTAATATAATCAAGTTCTTAGATATTAGAAACTGGAGTTTCAAATCATATGTGTGTGGATATCAATCTTTTGACTAACCTTGTTGTGACTGAAACATTTACACCTGTTTACTTGCTTAATGGTACTTTAAACCGTGTACATCACATTAATGATGTTTTACTAAAAAAAAAATCGTGTTAACTGAAGCCTTACATGTTCTTACCTTCAAATATAACTTGTGATGAGTTAATAAACTTGAAAACAAAACCTTTATTGCCTTCAATTTTTATGCTACTTGTATTTTACAGGATCTGAAGATTAATAAAATTCTGGCAGTTGATTTAGTGGTAAGAAGGTTTTATATTTTAGATAAAAGTTCATGCTGTGAATATACAGTAAATCAGTTCTCATTATGAACTATTGATGGTGATAATGATCTTGTTAATTTAATGACTTTATATAAATTTTGGCACTAAAGGTTGTCTCATACTTCTGACAATGTGCTTAGACATATTAATTGCATTGTTAATAAAGATGATGGTTTAGACAACATATTTGATATCTATCCTCTTATTGAGGAATAGGCATTGCACTTTTCTTATACCAAAATTCAAACCATGTGTCCCTTCCTATTAATATATATAGATATATGGGGATCCTATAAACAACATTCTTAGTTTATTGTGAAATATTTTCTTACTATAGTGAATAATTTTAGTAAGGCTATATGGATATACCTGATGACTAATAAAATTCAGGTGGTCAAAATCCTAGACATCTTTTTTAAGATGGTGTCAAATTAGTTGGAGCAGTCTGTCAAGACTCTCAAGATATATAATGGTGCAGAATTTTTTGTGGTGGCTGTCAAAAGTTGTTTGGTGGGTTAGGAATTATACATTAAAAATCTTGTATCTATACTCCTTAACATAATAGGATAGTAGAAAGAAAGCATAGGCATTTAATGTAAATAGTTAGGACCTTAATGTTTCAAGTTATTTACCTAAGAAATTTTTGGGGGGATTCTATCCTTATTGTTACTTACCTCATAAATAAACTTCCTACTCCTATTTTACATTGGAAAATACCTTATGAGATTTTATATGATCGTCCACTTAAATATAAGCATATTAAAACTTTCGGTTGTTTTTTTTTTCCGCAACCAATATTAACCTAAACCAAGAAAATTTTGATAAAAGAGCTTATAGATGTATTTTCAATAGCTATAGTCAAGGTCAAAAAGCTTACAAGTTATTTGATCTTGATTCTCACAATATTCTTATCTCTAAAAATGTTATTTTTCATGAAATCACATTCCCATACAAATGTCTTTCTATTTCTCAACCTAAAATTCCTCTTCCTTAACTTATCGATGACTTACATTTTGAATTGTTTGAAAATTTTCCTAACTCCTTTGTTTCCAACTTACCTTCTTCAGATACATTTGTAGCTCCATCTATTTTTAAACTAGCTCCTTCTCTTTCTATTCATGACTTTTCTGATATATTTTTCTTCCTTGATTACAACGAAGCACAAGGGTTACTCATAAGCTGAGATGGTTAAATGATTTTGTTTCTTTTACGATGATAAGGGATGATGTTATTTTCAATTCCTTATATATCTAAATCTTGATGGAGCTAAATTTGTAAACACATTTTCCAAAACTAGTAGCTCATCATAACTACTTGTCTTAAATACCCGGCTAGTTGGTTTCCAAACCATTATAAAGGCTTATGAAGAGTTTCCATTGCTATGTGATTCATAAAACATCTTCAACCAATTCCTCATCACTATTAAACCACATGATAAGTATAACATCTAGAAAGTTTTGGTTACTTTCAACTTCTACACAAGCTTTTATACAAGCGAGTCTACTAATATTAGCAGTAGTACCATCCATATATGGTGATAAGAGCTAGATTGAGTTTTTTCAATTAGTAATGGGAGTTCATTTTACAATAATATATCTAGTGATGATACAATCAATATTAGTAGACCTTCTTTCCCTAGTAAGAAGGGAGTAATTCTGATAACAATAATTTGAGTAAAAAAAAAGAAAAAAGACATTTCCTAATTTTTTTACTCCAATAAAGTTCCTTCGATGAATGATTATAGAGGTAAATTTCTGAGAAATTTTGTTTCTAAGATGAAAAATTATTTGAAAAAAAAGGATGGCATAGGCTACTTATGGATGTGCAATCACGTGTGATAGTTAGACTAATAGGAAATAAGAGTCTAAATTTCTTAATGTATTCTGCTAAAAGGGACCACATTTTTTAAATCAATTGATACATCTGGTCTTGTAAGGAATGTTGATACTCTTTTTCATATTTTTTTTAATGTTGTGAATGAAGTATGAAATTGAAAACATTATTCAATTCATGCTAGATAATGATACTACTTATAAAGTAGCTGGAAAGAGATTATATAGTACATATAATCCTTTCGTTTGGGTTTCGTGTGTTACTCATTAGCTTGATTTGATGTTATAAAATATTATAGATGGTAGATGTTTTTTTTATAACATATGAGATTATATAAAAGACTAAAAAGGTGATTCAGTATACTTATAATCGTATATAGATATTGAATTTGATGAGGAAGGATTTCACTGATAGTAAGAACTTATGTCGGCCTACGATTATAAGATTTGCAATTAATTTCTTGTTATTTTATAGTTGTGTGATTGTAAAGAAGCAATTGAGACTAATGTTTATGAGTGATAAGTGAGTTAATTATTAACATATAAAGTCCAATATCGGATTGAAGGTTACAAGATATACTTGAAAATTGTAAGTATTGATCCAATTACCAATTTATGATTCGAGTTTATGAATCTTTAGTTAAAGTATTTCCTCTAACAGATAGTGATGATAAGCCTACAATGAGATATATATATATATATATATATGATGTCATGGAGAGGACAAATGAAACAATTAAGGTTGATTTGAAGAACAAATCTTCTTTATATACTCTTTTCTTTTCTGTCATTAATGACAGAAAGGAATGACATCTTTACTCTCCCTTGTTTGCTGTTGAGGCATTCATCAATCTACGTGTATATTTTAGGCCTAATTTTTTGAAGAAAATTAAAATTAACAGGGAGATACTAAATCTATTTTCATAATTGTTAGGTATGAAATAATGCAAAATCTCTTCAGCTCACAGATAGAGGTATATGAGGATATTCATGGTGATTTCGAATTGCGCATAATAATATGATAAAGAAATAATCTCAATTAAGGTATATATATTTTACTTTGTTATTTATTTAAAATTAATCATTATTTTATTTTATTTATAATATTTTTTTGTTGTCTTATAGTTGCCTGGTAGAATCAATTTGGAAACAGTGTGCTGGAATTACAAGGGGTTTGCAATTTCCATTCTAAGTCAATGTGTGAGTGCTAATAGACTTAAAAAAAATTAGAGCATGCTTGAGTTTATCCATTATATGAAAAAGGAATAAATTGGAATATAAAAAGTTGAATGATTTGGTCTTTATTAGATACAAATTGAAACTTAAAAAGAGGTAAGCTATATTGTGATTGTCATTATTAAATTCAATGTAATTTCTCAAATTTCGTTTATAATTTAATTTTATTTGTTTGCTACAACTCTGAGTAGAATATGTAATTTTTTAAAATTCTATTTCTTTAGATCATAATGATGTTTTGGCAAATTACGTTTCCCGAGGAATCACGTCTTTTAGATAAGAATGACTTGAGATGATAATGTTGGTTGAAAGAGTATTGACGTATTATTTGGAGTAATTAGGATGAATGATTATGATGATATGACTCCTCTTAATAATGAGAATTTTATACTTAATAAAAATTGGACCTAATATAATTTTAATGAATTTAATCTTGAAGAATGAAAATTCAAGTTTTTTAAGCCTTTCTTCCTTTTCTTTAACTTGTATATAATGTATATGTCAAATTTTAGATATGCTATATATAAAAAAAGCTTCTAACTATAAATATTTTTGTTCCAAAATTTAGTTTCACTTTATGGAGTTCTTACGCAGAATTATTACATTTGTTGTAATGTTTATTGTTTAATATTTTTTTTATTTTATGAAATTTGGATATAATTAATTATAATTTCATGAATTATTATAATTTTTCATATTTTGATATATGATTCATAAGTTATGTGTTTTGATGATTTATTCTTTTTGGTATATTAATTCAGGTCGCTATTTATAATTTTTATTTCATAATATTTTGATGCATTAATCTTAAATTATGATAGTCTGATATATTGTTCTTTTTATATTAATTATTTAAAAATAAATAAAAATTAATATTAATAGGAATAAAAATAACTATTATTGTATTATATTAATTGACTATTTGATTATATAATAAATATATTTAAAATATTTTATAATTTTTAAAAATTATTCAGTACCAGAGACCCATATTAACTAATACGGTACAACACTGAAAAAATTCGATATTAATATGATACTGTTTTTCGAAACAACGGTGCAAAATTCTCTTACCCTTACTCGATAACTATTTTTCAAATTAATCACCATAAATTTCACGTGGGACACGACACACGAGCAAAAGATTTGATGATTCGGCACCAGATCATAACATCTAGGAAATGAATTATTTATGGTACATTCCCTGTTATTTTATCTTTTATTGCATTATTTAATATGGCCATGATTTTGGGAAAAAGCAAGTACTATTGAGAATAAGCGTCGAAAGCAAATACTATTGAGAAAAGTAACTACAACATAGCAAAATTGTCTCATTAGTCTGGAGCTTGTCACTTTCGAAGTCAAGTCAATCTTCCGTATTCAAGAAGATCAGAGCTTTCCCCTGTTTTTAAAACTGGAACAAAGGATCTTTGGCTACAATCGAACAATTTCAGCCATGGGACAGAAGACATTAACACTGGTTCTGGTGGATCTGGCAGCTATGATGGAGAAAGCTGATGAGTCATTGTTACCTGGAGTGTACAAAGAAGTTGGAGAAGCTTTACACACAGATCCAACTGGGTTGGGTTCGCTTACTCTGTATAGATCCATAGTTCAATCTTTATGTTACCCATTGGCTGCTTATCTAGCTTCACGTTACAATCGTGCCCGTGTGATTGCAGTTGGTTCAGTTCTCTGGGCTGCTGCCACTTTCCTTGTTGCTATTTCTTCTACTTACTTACAGGTCCCTCTTTACATCTCGCCATAGATTTTTGACCTTTATATAGCATTACTATATCTCTTTTTCCTTTGTTGTTTCTGGGTTTTTTTTTTCTTTTTTCCCAGTTTTGCAAGTTGGGATTGTTAATGCTAAATGTAATTTTACATTTCCTTGATTGGCCTGAACATTATCATTATGTGTTTTTCTTTTTCAATCTTATTGTTTCATCTATAAAGAGGCCAACGTGCTTTAATGGGGTCCGATTAATCGGTGACCTAAGCTTACAATGATGGAGGTTTCCTTCAATGTATTTAGTTATTGAAACCAGGAAAGTTACATGAGTATGCAGAATGCCCTAATCTCAGAACATCAAACCTCTGTGATGTGCTTGAATTTATGCACAAGAAAGCTTAAAACTTGCTAAATTATTCCTACATGTTTACAGCATATACATTGGCTATGGCGATCCCAATTTTCTGTTTTCCTTTTTCTTTTTTAGACAAGTTTCAGTCAATTTAAGGTTTTTCTTCTTCGATCAGGTGGCAATCTCGAGAGGCTTAAACGGGATAGGACTGGCCATAGTTGTTCCTGCAGTTCAGTCCCTCGTTGCTGATTCAACTGAGGAAAGCAATCGTGGCACGGCTTTTGGATGGCTGCAACTAGCAGCAAATCTTGGTTCCGTCATTGGTGGTCTCTGTTCTGTGCTGATGGCTTCAACCACATTCATGGGAATTCCTGGTTGGAGAGTCGCTTTCCATATAGTTGGAATCATAAGTGTAATAATTGGTGTTCTGGTTGGAATCTTTGCCAAGGATCCACGGATTGTGACTAACATAACCACTAAAGAAAAAACCCCACAGCCTTTTGTTTCTGAATTGAAGGACCTGATCAATGAAGCAAAGAATGTCATCAAGATACCATCTTTTCAGTTAATTGTTGCTCAAGGTGTTTCTGGGTCATTTCCCTGGTCAGCTTTATCATTTGCTTCTATGTGGTTAGAACTCATCGGCTTCTCCCATGAAAAGACGGCTGTTATCACGACTCTTTTTACAGTTGCTAATTCAATTGGTGCATTGTTTGGAGGGTATATGGGGGATGCACTTGCTAAACGACATCCTGATTCTGGAAGGATAGTTCTCGCGCAGATAAGTTCATTTTCAGCTATTCCATTAGCAGCAATTCTTCTGCTGGCCTTACCTGATGATCCATCTACAGGCTTTTTGCATGGTCTGGTTTTCTTCATAACGGGATTGATCATATCCTGGAATGCTTCTTCCACAAACAAGTAAATTCTTTGATTCCTTGTAGTTTTTAAACTTCTGAATTAGGATTTTTGTGCAGTAAGTTTTCTCAATCTTTCAATAGGAATAAGAACATGAAATAATGGTGTACACAGTCCAATATTTGCAGAGATTGTCCCAGAGAGATCTCGGACAAGCATCTACGCGTTGGACCGGTCATTTGAATCTGTAGTAGCTTCATTTGCTCCTCCCGTGGTTGGTATTCTGGCTCAATATGTTTTTGGTTACAAGACTCCTGAAACATCATCAGATGATGTGGCAATTGAAACAGATAGAGAGAATGCTGCATCACTTGCCAAGGCACTATACACTGCAATTGGAATTCCAATGGCTGTATGCTGCTTCATCTATTCTTTCCTCTATTGCACATACCCCCGAGACCGTGATCGAGCCAGAATGACTGCATTACTTGAGTCGGAAGTCCGGCATTTAGACACAGATAGTTCTCCTACAGGACAAGCATACTCTCACCAACAAATTGCAGAATCAATAGCGCTGAAAGATGAAGAGGTACCTAAAATGGAATTGGAGACATCTGATTTGGATGATAATGATGAGAAGGCCCTATTGTCTAACCAGCTGACATTCTCAAAGTGAGGTCCCTGAGGACCTTGTCAGGGCAGAAATTGTCCTTTCTGTGTATTGTATCAAAAACTTGGAATGCATTACTGCTATACATTTAGCATAATTATAGCCGTATATTTTGCATAATCTAAAATTGTATTGTTTTATATATTTTTAATACCCTTTCTATATTAGCTACATTACCATAACCTTGTAACCTTGTAATTCGTTTTAATTATATTAGAGGAATGTCATGTTATTCTCTTAGGTTTAGTATTTTTTAAGCTTGGTTGTATATATTCTCTTATATCAATAGAAATCTTCAAGCCTTGTAAATATTTTCTCATGATACCAAAATCAAATTTAAATCAACCTTGATCCTCTTCCCGTATTTGGATGAGGGCCAAAATTATGTTAATTAAAACTTCGATTCCTAATTAAACCATGGCACCTTTTAGCCCATCTAAAGTGTTTAATCGATTCCTAATATTCAGACAAAGAATAAAGAATGAGTTGCGTAGGTTATGCCAAAACCATACCAGCTTAATCCATGTTACAAGAGGGACATTTGCATTGAAAAATGTCCTACATAAATGGTTAATAAAGACACTTGAGGGATACCTAGACCATATTATTTTATTTGGCCCGTCTTGTTGTCCCCAGCAAGTTAAAAGAAATGATGCTAGAGCCCCTGAAATTACAAAATCAAGCATTTCCATTAATGAGCTTATCAACCTTGGCATTAAGAGGGATACGTCGTCTTAAACTTTGGACTACAGGGATTCAGTGCAATGGTTCCAATTTGGACCAATGTCAAACTACAAAGAGGTCTCCTTTCCATCTTCAACTATGTAAGTGAAGGATGTGTCTGAGTGAGTCTGTCATTTTCAGAAATTGTTTCCAAATTCATAAGGAGTCTGTCAATTTTAATCCCCAAAAGCTGCTCCCCCTTAGATGGTAGGAATGGATCCATTTGATCCATATCACCTCTTCATCTTGTAGAATCCTCCAAATTCTCTTAGCTAAACTAGCCTTGGATGCTATTGCAATAGCTGGAATTCCCAGCCCTCCTTGAGACTTGGAAAGTGTGGCATATTTCCATTTCACCTTTGCATTTCCTCCTTTTGAAGGATCACCATTCCATAAAAAAATTCCTAAAGACTTTCTCAATAGTTTTAAGTAGTTCCTTTGCCAAAAATGAGATGGGATGACCAATAAACATGCATTGAATTTAGGACAGAGATTATGTGTTCCCTTTTTCCTGCAAAAGATAAAGATTTATTACACCAATTCCCAATTCTTCATTGAAAATTTTTCAAGGATAGGCTCACAATCTTTATAAGAAGGTTTTTAGTGATTAATGGGAGGCCAAGGTAGGATATAGGTAAATCTTTAGCCTGCATTCTACAAATAGCTGCAATCTTAGAGTTTAGAGCATGTGCTAATTTAGGGAGGATAAAATGACTCTTATCTTTACTAATTAAAAGATTAGATAAGTTGGAAAAAATCTACAAGGAGTTCTTCAAGAGGCTGATAGAATAGGAATCTACTCCACAAAAAGAATGAGATCATCCACAATGGCCAAATGGTGGATGTTGAGTTCCTTACACTCAATATAAAAAGGGAAACTATTTAAGTTTTGATTATTCTAGGTAATAATTATGGATAAGACTTCCATACACAATGTCAATAGGAAAGAAAAATGGGGATTCCATTGTCTAGTTCCCCCTCTTCCTTTGAAGAAGGGGATAGGCTCCCCATTTATCTAAATGAAGGGAAAGTAATACATTCCAATAGCCATAACCTAAATTGAGCAGGAAGCCAAATTATAAAAGCTATAAATTTTCAATTAATAAAGTTATAAGCCTCATGAAGGTCAATTTTTAACAGATAATTCTTAGGTGAGGTGAGCTTATGATAGGAATTAAATAACTTCTATGCTAATATGTAAATATCTAATAAGAGAATTAAGCACTTCTCAATCTATTGGTAGGAATCGTAAAAATGATTTTATAAAGAATATTGTAACAAAATATAAGCTTGAGATGCCGGGTGCCCTCTCCCCTCAATAATGCAAGTTCTTCCAAAAGTGGAACAAGTGTTGGAAGTGCATTTAGTTGATTCATTTAACTTTGGTAGCTTAAAAATACTAAATCATGTCTCAATTATCACTTGTTAGGATTATTTGAGGTAAGCTCCCTACTTTAAACAAGACATTTAGTTCTTGTCATTGTTCTTGAGTCTAGAGGGTAATGTGTTCGATAAAATAATTTTTTAAATGTATTCCTACATCCCCAAAGATTAAACTCATTTTTTACAGGTCAGTAGAATGTTTATGTTCAAAATTCATTTATTTAGTACCTTCTAAAAGTAAGAATCGCTATTATAACCCATCTCAACGAGTTCCATCTACAAATACAAAGTTTAAAAAACTCACTATCACTATAAACTTTAATACTTTATGTAACACCCACATACCCCCTGGAAGGATATGCGGATGTTACCTAAGACAAGAATTAAACATATCAAAATAATACAAAGCATTGCTAGAATACAAACAATCAATTATTACTTTTCCATACATATTCGACCTTAGACATAATTTAACTAGCACACTAAATTTATCTGAATACATGCTTCAATTAGAATACCATCCTAAATTAAAGTTATTACATTACAAACCCTTAAAAGAAAATAGTATATATCTTAAGTTCAATTATATTCTGTATTACTATATTTATAAACTTTTAACAAAATACATCATATCTCATATTATTATATGTAAATCAAACATACATATCCAAAACAAAACATATTCTTCATTGACCATTGCGGTTATTATTATCCCAACCTTCAAACGCTTCTATCTGAACCTACACGGGGTAGAACTACCGTACTAAGTACAAAACTTAGTGAAAAATAAAATAAATAGAGTATAAGCTGACAATTGTTACAAACAGTCATCAAAACATTCACATATTAAAAAACAATCCAATATCCTAAACAATACTTACTTATCTATTTTCAAATCAAACTAAAGTATCATGAAACTCAGAACAAAATATAACATATCAGAATAGATTACACATTTGCTTAGAGCAAAACTCGTCAATGTCAGAACTCAATATTATAATATCAAAACAGAATTTGTATGTAACAAAATAGAATTTGCTTATTTCATAACAGAGTTCAGTTGCTTCAGAACAAAGTTTATTTATATCATAACTGAGCATATAATAGAATACAAAATATGTTAGTCTATTAATTCTTTATACAAAAGTGGGTAATGTGATTAATGCAGGAGATACCGTGATTGGTATCACAGAACAGGAGAGACACATGTCTTAATAACAGGAGACACCAAAGTGTTAGTAACAGAAGATATCGAAGTGTCAATAACATGAGACACCGAAGTGTCACAGGAGCAGCTGTAGACCTTTCTAGGCATGCTTATTTACTCACGACTAAGACTGAATAGTATTAAAACAAAATAGTTTCATTTCGAAATTATCATGTGAGGGACATATTGCAACACATACAACATTATTCCATTTTTGTTCAACTTGACATATTCATTGATTTCCAAATAAACTAATATGTCATACAATTATAAGTATGTACAATAATGCATCAATAGAGGTACTGAGTCATCACAAATTATGTATATTCACACAAATAGAAAGTACTTTCAACATAATCCCAATTATCAAACTCTTCAAACACTTGATGGTTCGAAATTAATACAATATCATCGTAGAAATTCCCAATTCACAAACATCCATATCCAATTCATAATATATAAGCCTTTGGAATTCATTCATTCATTCATGAGCACACCAAGTAATTCAACATTGTATTCATCATTATTAAACCATACATTCATTATGTTATCATTTCAATTAATAATGCATAATTAAATTAATTAGTACTCAATTAAATCGAATAATAAATAAAGTTCATAACACACCTTAAAAAAATCTATTTAAATCCTATTATATCAAATAAATTAACTTAACTTTATATAGTTCATCAATGGCATAAAACCTCTTTTTTTTTAATCTTCCTAACTATATCCCACAATTGTGGGATAAGTGACCTAAAACCTTACAATAACGATTTTTTTAGGGCAGGTTTTTTGGTTTGTTTTGCATGGCCATTCTGACATAGAAATTGAGATTTATAGGTAATATGATCTTCTAAACAAATGTTCCTCTATGTATTAAATTTCTAATGAAATAAAGTTGATGCAATTTCGTTTATTATTCCGAGAGTTATACCCAAAATACTACAAACTGTTTTCAAACGTGGACAACAATCAGAACTTAACTTCAAGTCAAATTTCAAAATCCTTAGTGACAGAAATCAAATTCGAGCTCTCATGAAAGTTATGGATATATGTATTTAGTTTAATCTGAATTTAAAATCATCCCATTTGGATATCTACAGGTCAAGATATGGTTAAAATACCAATGTCTGTTCAGTGAACCACTCCTTTTAACGAGTATTCAACATGTATCAACTTTTTTTAACCTCAATTCTTCCTTAATTTAGTACACATTTTATCCACTTCAACTATTAAACAATACATGTTCTAATATGATACCAAGTTGAGTATTCCCTTACCTCATTAAACTTCAAATTCATCTATAAGAATCTAACTAAATCAAGCTTCCAAACAATCAGCACATACAAAATTTCATAGTGTTAATGATCCAAACTCTAGCAGAAGTCCAGAAATTAAGAGAAGATGGGAGATTCGATTTATAGCAAAATAAGAATGAAGAAAGTTGAAATTACTCCAGCAGAAACATGTTTCATCACTAGTTAAGTTTCACTAGCTTAAGATGTCACTTAACACCAAGGCATGAAGCCCACTTGCCCCCATTTAAGCTGCCATTTATAATACTTTAATTATGTCACTTGTCCTCATATTATGCTGCCAAATGTCACACATTGAATAATGCCAAATGTCACTAATTCATAGACTTAGCCATTGTAATTTTCACGTACTAACTTAACTTGTTACTTGATAATTTTCTTAGTCCAAATATACATTTAAATACCTCAATTCTCTAATGGTATCAATTAATTCCAATTTATTAACTATATTCCATTAATACTAAACTTCAAGTCGTATGTCTTTCACATTCAAATCATAATACAATTTTAACCCCTATCTCACATGTACTTTTATGAATATATATCATTTTAACTAAGATATATTTTGAAGCCTTACACTCTAACTATGTATTACAATATTAAAAACAATGATATATATATACACACTATAATAATACAAACAATATAATTAATATATAAAAAATAAAATATATATACCTGACAAATGTGAGTACTATTAAATTCTTTAAAGAGTTAATTAGAGAAAAGGAATTTCAATATTGCCTTGCTTACCTGTTGTTTAATCAAAGGCCAAGCATGATAATTCATATTTTAAAGTTATCATTTGTATAATTTGTATTTGTTCTTATTATTTTGTATTGAATATATACTAATTTTATAATAATTTAATTTTTTAAAAATTTTTTAAATTTTAAATATCTTTTTTTATCCGTTCATTATCTTTCTGCCTAATTTTAAAATATTATTGAAAATAATTAATTTTACAAAAAGAGATTGTGCTTGACTGATTTCAATTAATTTATGAAAGTAGTATCCTTCTTCAATTATGGTTTATATTATCAAAAACGTTGCAACATTTCTCAGACACTTGTTTCGATCCTTGACCGATTGACTCAAGGCCAAATTTGCTGAAGTCGCCAATTTGAAATACATCTATTTTAATAACAATTGTTGGGTCCCACAATAAATCAAATAACCTTAAAAGAGGTAATGGGTTAGTGACAACTTGCGATGGGGTACCAATAAATTTTAAATTATAGTGTACTCTCTAAAGTTTTCTTATTCAATCAATCAACAACTTGATTTAAATTAATCATAATAAATCTTGTGGGCGTCATAAGGACAAGATTTGGTGATCTGTGACAAATTATAATATAATATTTAAGAAAATGAATTATTTGTGGTATATTTTCTTTTTATCACTTTCTTTTATTGCATTAACAAATATGATCATGAGTTTTTAATAGTATTTTAAATTTTGTTTTGTGTCAGTCTATATGCTTTATATTAGTTGAAAAAAGGAATAAATATAATATGTATCATATTAAATTTAAGTATCGGTTAATATTAGTTATTTCGATTAGTATCAACCAAAACGGATTGTATTGGTCAGTATTGATCGTTATTAAAAATTTTTTAAAATTTTTTTTAAAGTTTTTTTAAATTTAAATATTTAATTTTTATTTCATATTTCAAATATATTTATAGATTATTTTATAAATTTTATTAAATTTAAAAATTAATTTATAATTTTAAAAAATTATTTAAAATAATATTAATATTGACCAGTATTGATATACTACTATTTTAAAATCAAATCTTGATATTTAAAATTTTAACTTTAAAAGAAGCCAATACTTAACACGTGTAAATTAAATTAGAAAATTTTGGAGAATTATGCTAAACGAAGGAATAGTAGAAAGGTATCTTAAAATGTAATCCTACGACATAGGAAAATAGGAGCTTGTTTTTTTTTTCCTGATTTAATTTCTTATTTTTTAAAATATGTAAATTTAAAAATAATATAAAATACGGACTAAGCATCTCATTAATATCCCAAAATTTTAAGACATTGGAAAAAATATTTGTTCGCTCCTCGTACTACTACAATGTCGCCAGAAATCGACGCCCTCCACGTGTTAAAAGATAAACTCATTTTTTAGTGTCCCACTGTCGTTAGCCCATGATTTTTGCTTCATGTTTTAAACACCTCCTCTCCATTAAGCTTTTCTTATTTTATGCTTTTACAAA
>JAOXYD010254755.1:0-16164 GCA_028565735.1 Pinacopodium congolense
CACTTTACACATCAACCTATCTTATAAACATAAAAGACTTAAACATTAGTAAGAATAATGTTTTGTCATCATCAAAATACATTATTAGAACCACTTCGGTTAGCTTGTTTTAACTCTTAGGTTCTAGGTTTTTGAATTATATTTGTTCATAGATGTTAATTACATTGGATTCAATTATTATGTGAATGTAAATGTTGATTTCAAAACTTTGACATGTGTATGATTAAGATTTCGAAATTTCTTATATGTATTAAGATCAATCCATTAATGAAACATGTTACAATGGGACCTAAAGGTAAGCTTGCATAAGATTTCGATTTAAATGTCAATTTAACTAAAACAATAAATTATATAGAATAGATTAACATATTCAGTCAGTAGAACATAAGTGATAGAACTTTCACCTAGTTTAATTGATTTGAATAGAGCTATATAACTTGAGAAAGAGTGTAATTTATATTAGGGAATCTATAGTCTAACAAATCTAGAATTTGAGTTAAAAAGAGATAAACAATAAGTGCATATACATCCTACATGTTCTAAAGCATATACATCCTTAAAAGAGATAAATAGTAAGTGCATATACATCTTATATGTTCTAATTCACTATAAGTATATATAAAAAAAAGAAGTTCTCATACATGCTAAGTATTCAAAGCCTTCAAATGATATATATGGCTTAGGTTTTACCAGTGAAAATTCATTATCAAGTAAGATCAACTGTGTTAAAAGAAAGAATCTAAAAGACGAACATATATGTAGGCCTTTTTATAAAATTATTGTATCATCTTCTAGATCCAAACCAAGAAAAAAATAACCATACATTCATATATAGAACTAGATCAAGACTTAGTATGGAAATCCATCCAACAAATAGGAATAATTTTGATGCAGAATCTCATTTAATGAATTCTCATTATAGAAAAAAAAATGGTATTATACATATTCAAAATTCTCACATGCATAGAAACACTTATCTAGGAGAAATGAAAATGCATATAGACCTGAAACTAGGGCACAATTTGACATACCTAAGGCTAATCACTATATAAGGACTTTTAATGAATCAAGAGTTATATTTTCACACAGACGTACATTTAGGATCGATAAAGCCATATTTTGTCATTTTTTGGGATATGATAGTCAAATTGAAATATTTGTTTTAATAAACTAAGAAGGTGCAATTTTATGTTAAAAGAAGCTACCAAATAATAAAATACCCAACGACACCTAACTAGGTAACTAAGGTGAGTCAATGTCAATCTCACAGGGCGATAGGGTATGCTAAAACTATTCTGATGCTTCCTAAAAGGAAAAATAAAAACCCCTATATGCAAAGACATTAAAATAAACACTAAAGACAATTAACGAAACAAAAGCAAATAAATAAAAAATAAGAAAGTTGGGTGAAAGATAAATATGAGATTCTAGACTTATAATTGATCCTCGAAATAGATAAGTTGTGATTAGTGTAAGATGCTAGCCTATAGGTTCAAACAAGCTCTCAAACCCTTAGTTCCTCCAATTTTAGATAGGTTCTATACGACAGAAAATCTATCCCTAACCACGAGGCAGCGTAAAAAAATCTCTCTAGGTTTAATGACACGGTAGCTTTACCACACTAAAGAACAACTAACCTAAGCCATGATCACTCAAGCTCAGACCATATAACCTAAAGGATAGTAATCCTACACTAGTAGGTTAACTATCCTGACAAATCCGACTAGCCTATTGTTACTTGGGAAATCGCTAAGGACAATTACATATCACATGGTTCAATCCTAGCAATTAAAATAGGAATTATACCTAAGGTAGCTAATCCTAAGCATTAATCCCTAATTCATGAAATTTATGTGGAATCCCAATTCAATCCTAACCTAAATCATAAAGCCCATTCAATTCCTAGTCAATTCTCACAATTATTCATTCAAAATTACATCATTAACTTCTAACCTAAGACTAAACTAGCTAAACATTACTAAAATAATTAAAAAATAATTAAAAAATTAATGACATAATAAAATAAATAAAATAAAGTTTTCAAAAATAAATAAAACATAAGAAAATAAAAACTCCAAGCTAGAAAATTAAGAACAAAACTCAAATTAACAAGAACAATGCATTCCATTAACAAAGAACAACAACTAAGGTTTAACACAAATATTTAAACAAAATACACTAAACAACTAATATTTAAATCTAAAAGAAGAAATGAAGAGAAAAATAATAAAAGAAATGAAAATTACAAGTAAAAGAATGAAAATAAACTAAGAACTAAGAAAAGAAAAATAAGAAACTAAGAAAGGAGGAAGAATAAGCTCCTAAAGCGAAAACTAGACCAAAAATGGAGCTCCCCTCTTCTCTACATATTAAAGCTGTATATATATGGCTATGTTTTGGTGGTTTAATGAGGTGGTGTGTCTTGTCCAACCCCTCCTCTCCAATCACGTTTTGCTTCTTTCTTTTAAATGTTTTAAAAACCTTTGTTTTCATGTCTTAAGAGTAAGACACGTACTCCCATTTTTTATCTTCTTTAGAGAACTTTATTAAGCTCTTGTTTAATAAGAAGAAGAAATGTGTCCCGTTTTTTTAAAAGCTCCTCTCCAAAATGTTATTTGTTGCTCCTGGAAAAGCTTTCACTAAAATCATTTTTATTCTCCTTTAAAGCTTGATTTGTTTTTGTCTTCACTCTCCAAAGGTTAGAAAAGCGCCACTTGTCCAAACATTTCTTAAAACATTGATGTCGCCACCTCTTATGATCCATTAAGTTTTTGACTCCTCCACCATGCTTAGGACGTCTACTCAATGCAATTTTCTTAAGCTTTTCACGTTGCTTTTGTTTAAGCTTTCAACCTTTTCAAGATTTCATCACTTCCTGGAAAGCTACACGTTTTTGTATTTTATGTTTGGCAAGTGGGACATGTGTCATTCTTGGAAGGACTCCTTACTCGTTATTTTGTTGTTGCTACTGAAATATTGTTTTGCCTATGAGAGCTCCTTAATTGAAAGCCTCTCTTCATGCCATTTTAAGCTTTATTCCAAGTCATTTTTGTTCCTCTTTTGAAAGGTCTCTAATTAAACTATGTGATTCCATTTCAAACCACCAAGAAAGTTGTCCTTTCTTTTACTTGGCCAAATAATGCTCCTAGAAAAGAAAGCTTCTCCACTCCTTTATGCTTTAAGGCCACCACTTGTTAAAAAATAAAGGAAACCTCCAAGCTTAAATGTTGTTGTCTTTATTTTCATTATATTCCTCCACCTTTGTGTCTTTTAATTCAAAGTTTTTGTCTTCCTAAATGAACCATGTGCAAGCCAAATCTCTAAGCTTTCTCCATGCTTTTCATTTCAAGATTTTGTCTTCAATTTTTTTATTTATTTCTTTGCTCCATAATTGAAATAATATTTTGCTTTTTTTCCTCCATAATTCATTAAAAAGGGGTAACATGTTCATTAAACATAATATGGTACAAATTAAGTATTTTTGAACCAATAATAAGAATGAAATTAAATGAATTTATATGTAAAAATATGATAAAATTCATTCCTATCATCAACTAAACCCTAATGACCTATGTTGAATTTTTTTTATAGGTCAATAGAAATTAAAGGTATCATTAAGAAAAAAATAATAATCACCATGACACATTATCAAACCAAGTGAGGGAAGAAATGAAATTAAAATTGGTGATAAATAAAAGGGAGGTACATATTTGTCTTATATATCTTATTTTGGATGTTTTAGAAATATGAAGTTATAATAAATTATAGTTGATCATTTGAATGATAAAATTGAGCTATATTAGTTGGTTCGAATGATTGAAATTTTTATGTAAATAGGGAGAAATAATGTTAATTACATTAATCTTTTATGAATAAATTTTATAATATTAGGAAAAAATTGAAAAACATGTAAAACTGCATGTGAAAATTCTTTTTGGAATAACGTCCTTTTGTAAGAGAAAGTAGTATTATGTGTTTTGTACAAGGGAAGCATTTAGATCCATCTTGCATATAAAAAATATTAGATATTTTAGTGATTTTCTAATTTGATTAATCATATTTGAATCATTTTTAGATCCATTAATCAATTTTATATTTATAGGCAAGCATTGTTATAATCATTTTAAAATTGAAAAAAGTGGGGAGAGAAAAATATGATTTATTTTAAGGAGAGTTTGTTTTCTTTTATTTAGTAGAAGCTTTTATTTTTATGAAGTTGATTTTTTTAGTTACTTTTGAATTTCTAAAAAAATGGAGAATTTACAAAATTATTAAATAAAGGGGTAACTTGAGTTTTGAAATTTGATCTCGACTTTTGAGTTTTAAGACTATTGATAAGGTTTGATGATGATTTTCTCTTATGTTGTTTTTTTCTTAAAAAAATGGTAAAAATTTTGATATTGATTTAGCTCTTATATTGTTTTGTGATGTATACATTTAGGAGAAGCTTAAGTCTTTTATTTTCAAGATTGAGTTTTGAGTTATTATAATGTGATTATTGTTTCAGATAACAAGGGAGTGAAAAATTTTAAAGTAAAGTTTTTATGCTTTTGAGTTTTTGAATGTTGATGATATTGATTATTTTTTAAGTAGTAGGTTTTGAAATATATATTGACATTTTTAAGCTTGAAATGAGTTTTTATTCTTGATTAGGATTGAACTTGAGATTTATTTATTGTTTTCTTATTACATAAATGGGGAGAATGATTAATAAGCTCTATAAGTGGCATTGACAATGTTTAAGTGGTAATAAGAAAATATAAGTGGTATTGAAATAATTTTAGTCGTATTAGGCAATTTTTTTTTATGATGTGAATTGGAAATCATTTATTGTTAGAAATAACTTATCTGTAGTGTTTATAAATAACTTTTTGATAAATCGAAAAAAGGAGAAGAAATTGTGTAATGTTAGATTAAGGGCTAGTAAAATGATTTGATTTGTACATACTTTCTTTCCTAAATATCATATGGTGTCATCATTAAAAAAAGGGAAGATTGTTGATCCATAAAAGCTTCCACTAGGGTCTTGATAATAGAAAAACACTATTACTACCAACAATTTCATTATTATTGTTGTATTAGAAAGATAGGCCTATGGAAAAAGTGTTTAAGAGATATAATTTGAAACATTGGAACTTAAATGGAACTTATGAAGAACAAAAGCAGAAGGCATAAGATCAATCTATTGCATACGTTGTATGTTTTTTTGTGTGTTTTTTAATCTTATCTTAGTCCTCTTAAGATAGCTAATGGGTTCAAATCATGTATAATTTGTTCATGTTTAGACTTTATGCTTTTAGGACATAATTAAGAGGAATTGTGTATGAAAGTTTTTAAACGATTCTCTTTATATCCTTTTAACTTTTAGGAACTAGTTTGAAGGTCATGTGCATTGAATTTAGTGGAAAAGAAGTGTTTAAAAATGTTAGGATATATTTTACACTTGTGTGCATATGTTATAATGTGTGAATTGCGTGGAAAACTAGTTTCTTAGGGACTGGTAGACTAGTGGCAGTTGACTAGAGCATTGAAATGGTTGATTGATTTATTAGAAACTAGTTACTAGTGGGTTAGACTAGTCGAGCAATGCAGTTAAGTTTTCAACTGCTAGGCATAAAAATCACGTTCCAATGGCTAGCTTTTAAGGAAATTTTTGTGATAATGCTTTTTATTACATTCCAATGCTAACAAATAGCTAGTATGTTAAATTTTAACTATAATTGGTATATTTGAGTGTATGTTAAGCATCTAAGTTAAATAGAAGTGAACTGAGAAGCATTTGAATGATTGCACGAGTGTTTTGGTTATGTTTCATGTGAAGTTCATTTGGTTTGCATATGATGAGTAACGTAAAAAATGAGAATTTTTAAATTGTATTTTGGTGTAGTACGGTTTATTAAATGAAATTGCAAAGGTTACTCTTATCCAAGAAAAAGAGGGTACTTACTATTATCCCATAAAAAAGATAGGAGTTTAAAATTGTTACTATGTCCTTTGAAAAAGAAAGTAGTTGTAAAAGGATAGATCTTCTCCCATGAAGAAGATGAAGATAGTAAAATTCCTAATAAGTTGTTAGGGAGTTGATGAATTTTGATTATGCACCAAATCACCATAAATTGTTTGTACTTCTCTTCCCTTATCTCTTTATTTTTCAAATTTGTGTAATTCAAACTGCTATCTTGATCTAATATGTTATTTATATTTTTCATTTCGCTCAGATTTTGTTAAATAATTTCATATTAATTTCTTCAAACCAAAAAAATTTACCGTTAATAAACACATGTTTTATTCTCATCAAAATGAGTATTAAACCTTTCGTTGATAAATTAAAGTTCCTCATATTGTCATAATTGTATAATAAATTCAGTTGCTTGTGTTATTGTGAAAGTAAATGATGTGAGATGTATGGCTTTGTTAAATAAACTAGGTTAACCTCATCTTGTCTAATCACTAGACTAATAAAAAAATTCGATTTTTTATACCCTTATCTATTATTCAAAGAAAAGAATCTTCAAATTAATTGTTATTCCAACTCTTTTGAAAAAATAGTATAAATGTTTATGATTCTATTTAAGTATAAACAGTTTGTAGAGGTCACAGTGAGTTGAATTATGTACGTAAGCTATCCATGTATCATCAGTTAAATATTTTTGCCATATTCAATTAAAAAGAGTAACATGTCGGATTATCTTATAGTAAAACAATAGCTTAATTGTTTAGTTTGCTCATAGCGAGAGGTATTGAATCTTGAAAATTATGAGGTATCTTTAGTTTTCTTCCATATAGACGAACAAGCTTAAACATAAAAGAAAATTTAAATACAACAAACTAAGACACTAAAGTTCGTCTTATTGTTGGATTTACTTGACAGCAAACATATATATCCTTTAGGCAAGAAAAGCTACGGTGTTACTAGGAGTTCACATGTCATGTCCTTATAAGAAAGGGTAGACACCGTGGGATGTAACCCTCGGCCCTGCCTGGCAACTATCTCATTTATATGCTTTGCATGGATATGGATAACGCCATGCAAGCGTTTTTATTCTTTATTTTCTTCTTTATTACTCGACGGCACATTCATACACAGCCATGTATGTCTGGCTTTGTTACAAATATGTAGTGCTAGTTCTTGGGTTTTGTTTCTCCATCCTTCTCTTTGCCACAACACCTTCTGCCACCTCCACCGCCTCTCCATCCATGTCCACCTCCTCCTCCATAATAATTTACGTTATTCATGGACTCTTGTTCTTCTGCCTTGCTTACTAAAAAATCAAAAACAAGAAAAAGCTATTAAGAGAAAAATGTATGTAAAAACGTGTTAAGAAATAGTTTTTTAGATGGAAGTTTTATGTTATTAATTTCTTTACTAACAATTCTCAGCGGTACTGGCTTTATTTTTATTGTCTTTGCCGCAGCACCTTCTGCCACCACCACGGCCTCCCCATCCACTACCGTGTCCTCCACCTCCATGACCTCGCCATCCTCCATTCCCATTTTCGTTGGCTGGATTTGGTTCTAGTAAAATAAGGATAAAGCAGTAAACAATATGTCAATTCCAATGAAAGAGCTGATTAAACGATTGGTTTTAAAATTGAGATGTAGACTAAGCACGAGAGAGTTTGAATACAAGTCCAAAAAAAGAAAAAAAAAAACCTTTATCAGTTTGCTTATTGACTTGATTGGCTTCTTCAGCACTTCGACAACAGTAAACGCACTGATATCCGCTGTATCGGCAGCAACCATAAGGGCAACGTCTGGAACCGTAACCTCCTTGGTTTGTTTCTTCTCCTGCAGCAGCCACTGCAACCAAATGCAACATTTCTAAATTTCACTTCAGATTGTGTCTACCTTTACACCCTTAATCATTCTTAAGTTATTATCATATAAAAATAAATAATAAAAACAGAAGTTTTCTATCCGTAGGGTTGAAAAAGTAATCCAAAAAAGTAATGCAATTTAGGAAACCAACAACAATACTTTCTAAATATACTAACAGTTTTGCTCGTCTAGAGCTGCCTGAGTCGAAGAAATGAGGACAGCAGCAGCGAAAAGGAGACCCAGAATCAGAAAAGATTTGGAAATCATTGTTTTTGTACAAAATTGACAATGGAACAAGCTCTTGAGAAGGATGAGGGTAAGAGATTAGTCTTGGAACAAATTTATACTGTTGGAGGTCCACCAACTTGCAAAAATAGTACGTAAAGGTAACAGACAAATGCTCATTGAAATGGGCGTTCCGCGCGCCATATACGTATAAGGAAGAAAGTTGGCTGTTGAGGAAAATGTTTTTGGATTTTACGTGGTGTTCAAAGGTTTGACTCAACCAATTGACTACCTAGCATTCTGTGCATGTCCTTTTGCTCAATTACATGCATATACTGGGGCGGTGAGCCAAACAAGGTTTAGCACGATAAGTCGTGCACTGCCACCACTATAGTTATTAGTCTGCCACCTGTTCTGCTGGGGAGGGATGGAGGCAAAGATGATGTAGAATGCTAATACCTAATAAACTTGAGGGCAGTTTGAATCTAAATGTCATTGCGTAGGTTGATAAACCTTAGCTTGATATAGTTCATGATGCTCATCTTCTTTTTGATATATTTGCCAAAATTGAATTTGGACTCCGCTGCATGATGTGGCATTATTATGAATACAAAAGTTGTCTTCTAGCATCTTATCGCTCTAAATTTACCACTATTTTCTTTTCTTCTAATCGTGTCTACATAATTTCCTTACTCTTGTTGTATGCCGCCTCTTGTAACTACAATTATTTTTAAGTTTTTAAATTATTTTATTAACTATTTTTAAAGAAAGTTTTCTAACTATGGCGTCTTGCATTTCCTTGGTTCAAAGTATGGCTAATGATATTAATGTAATATTATTGGCGTGGAACCAACAAATTCAACTTTATCTTTTGTATAGTATAAAAAAAGGAAGTTTCATGTTATTGAAACAAACTGAGCTTGTTTTCGCTTTTTTGCTGTATGAATGACATTTAACTTGCGAGTGATTTTGATAACTAAACTTTAAAAAACTAATTAATGATCAACGTTACTAATGTTGACTTATGCTCTATAATCATTTAATTGGTTGAATATTGTGATGCTTATTTAATAAAATCTTTTTAACTCATAAGATGAAATCTAAGAGACAAATATGCATTACGAAAATAAAGCGGTAAGAATTATCATATTCATATTGAATTTATATATCATCACTACATCATTCTCAGTCACTAATAACTTTAGACAATAGGCTAAAAATATTGTTAAAAGTATAATTATTGTTGCTTTATTTCTAATACAACATATTTTTAACCGTCATCTAAAGTGCCACTGCTATAAGTATAAGGCAACAAAATTTATTGATTAAGCAACAAAAATAATAGTATTATCTTAAGTTCATACTAAAGCAACATAATAATTTAAACTATAGCAACAATAGTTGCAAGATATAACAATAGTTTGAGCATTTATAAGGAAATGATTTAATTTTTTTGAAGTAATGATATCTAATAGCAAAAGCAACAGTCTAACATTTTCATTAAAAAAGTCTAAATATATAATAATGTTCATAAATACAATAATATCTAGTATAAAAAAACAAATTGCTATGCAATAGTAAATTTTTTTTATTGCATTGATTTATTCATTAATTCAACATGTCTTCTTACAATATTGAAAATTATAAGTTCAATTTGATAAGAAAAAAGAAAAAATTGAACATAAAATAATATATTCTTTTCCTAATTATCCTAGTCCAAAAGACAACTTCTTTAACTCTTACAAAAATCTTCATCTATTTATTCATTTAACCTGTCTTCTTTTTCTTCTTCTTCATATACTATAGAATCTTCAATCTCAAACAAGTCTCTATGAGTCTTCAATTTTAGATACTAACTTCAATCTAACTTCTTCAAATTCAAATAATTATATGTTGCTTAGATAAATAGCTCTCAGATTTGCTTCAATACTTTTTCTATAACCATAAATCATTTAAATTTTGAGAAAAAAGAAAATATATGAACTGGTTATTAGAAAGATATCTATATATCAATATGAACAAAATGAAATGCAAATGAAGATGTACATATAAAAATTCACTAATAGCAATAAGGAATGTAGAGAACTTACGTGTTAACTACATTTAATGGAAGCTAATACAAGATATTGTTCTTTAGGTTATTATTGCTCACATCATTGTACTATGACAGACAAATACAAAGTTAACAGGTCACATGAATTTAAACACTTAACATATTATTAGTTTATAAATTGAGATAAAGCTAAGGTCTCATAACAAAGTGACAGATCTTAAGTTTGCTAGCTAGTTGGCAAGAGATCCAGTGAGTCTAAAGCCAGGAAATTTACTACTATCAATGAAATGTTAGGAAGCTTTATTTATACAAACACTTTTAATTCAAAAAATATGAGATCATTTAACATGAAGAATTGCAATTACACTTCTGTCATAAAAGATTCTGATCATTTAATCCCTTTCTAAGAGTCATCACAGGGGTATCCACCACTTGATTTCCCTCCATCAAGCTATGATGGACAATTTAAGTTATTAAACATCAAATTGAGAGTGGAAACTGAAACATAAATACAACATAAACCTTAGAATCTTGAGGTGCAATATCCTTGGAGATAAATTCCTGACAAGATGAAAAAATGACCCTCTTCATACACATTCTTATTACTTTTTACTTATCGAAATAAATTTTGATTCGTCCTTAATTACCAAGAAACTAGGGAAAATATTAACAAAAAGTAGAAATTAACCAAACAACTTTTACAACAACTGAAAGTTGTCATATCCATTAACATTTTTATATCCATACAACAACTAAAAGAGGTAATAAAGATGTCTAAAAACCAAAGTTCCTATATTCATATCCATCACCATTCCTTTTTAAATAGTTATTAGACGTGTAAAACTCCTTTTAAATGATTAGTTTATATTAGTCAATCTTATAATTAGACAAAATACATTTACTCTATCTAAAACGAATGCTAAGTTTCGTTAGCCAATGAAAGCCTTATACTAACTAATGATTCATTAATTAGGATTCATCAAACAGTAAAAATCATTACTATTTCAAAACAAAAATGCTAATTTTTAAAGAATAGTAGCAACATAGTAGAATAGCACGAATAACAAAAAAGGAGAACAATAGAACAATAGTAAATAAGAACCTAACAACAGCCAACAACAACAAACAAGAATACAGCAACAGCAAGTGCATGAGGCTATTAAGGATCAAATTAATAGAGTTTTAATAGTTAATTTATTGAATTATGATCCCCTAATTTAGTGCTTAATTGTTAAATTTATGTGTTATTATGATTAATTTGTAGGACGGAGTTTGATGATGAAGATTGGATAAAAAAATGTGAAGAATACCTCTTCTTTCTTTCCATTAATGACCCCCTAGCATGGTCACCTTAATGGAAGAATAGGGGGCTATTAATGGGTATAGAACTTGAGCATTAACAATACCTTCACAGGGTGCCATTGATGGGAGGCAGGGTGCCATTGATAGCTAGAGTAAAAAATTTTAGCTTCAAATCGCAAAGATTTCAGCTTTGGTATGTTGCTACTCAATGCCTTTGTCTGCTGGCACTAAGTGGGAGCTCTCTAGGTCCTAAAAACATCTAAGAACCTACAGAAAATACGCAAAAATCAAAGGAGATCATATATGCAAAATTAAAGAGAGAACTCTTCTTCTCTCACCAAAGTTTTCCTTTAGTTCTAAGGCCTAAACATCAATTTTAGGAGACTTGAATAACGTCATTTAACCTCTGTAGAAACTGTCGTTTAGGTCCCTATTAGTACTCCTTCACTTAATTATGCTCCAAATCACTTCCAAACTTTGTATTTTTAATTGTTATTTATGCCCTAAGATCAAATATACATATAAACTCAAAATGAAAACAAACTATGCATTTTAACATCAAAATAATGAAATCACATTGAAACACATAAGCAAATACCATAAAATGCATCCTATCATAATGTCTCATAACTTCATGGATTCTAAAACAATTTCTTCATCTTCTACCCTAAATGTAAGCTTTCCCCTCATGCACATCTATCAATGCCTTAGTAATAGCTAAAAAGGGCCTACCTAGGTTCAAAAGGACCTTGACCTCATCATCCATATCTAAAATCACAAAATCAACCAAAAAATGAATATATCAACTTTCACCAAATCATTTTCAATTATTCCTCTAGGATATTTAATAGATCTATCAGTTAATTGCTTGCTCATCCTAGTTGGTTTTGGTTCACCAAGTCTTGACTTACTAAACAATCGATATAGCATCAAATTCATACTAATACCTAGATTTGCTAATGACTTATAAAAAGATAAACTACCAATAATGCAAGGGAAAGTGAAACTACCTAGATCCTTTAGTTTGTGTAATGGTTTATTTTGCAAAATAGTGAGCATTTATCACTTAATTTCACTATAGATAGCTTATCCAATTTCGTCTTGTTAGATAAGAGATCTTTCAAGAGCTTGACATACTTCGACATCTGTAATAAAGTTTCCCAAAAAGATATATTAATGTGTAATTGCTTAAGAAGCTATAAAAACTTACCAAATTATTCATTTTGACGATTCTTTTGTAGTAGACTTAGGTAAGGAATTGGTGGCTTGTACTCCCTCATTACTTCTTCGACTTTAAGTAAGGAACTGGTGGCTTGTAGTCCCTCACTACTTCTTTAACTCCTTAACTTTTTCTTCATCGTGATCCTTCCTTTCTTCCACTTCTATTGTCTCCTTATCAACTGTAGGTTCTTCTTTTTCTTTCACCTTCTCACTCCCGATTAACTTCTTTCTACTTTTAATGGGACAACTTTAACCTGTGTTTTTATATTAGATGTGTGGTTAATAGGGCATATACGTTGTGACTTTTCATAAACCTATTTATTCAACCCTCCTAGTTGAATTTCGAAATTATGCATGGATACTTCAACCTTCCTAAAATGCTCTCCTATTGTGGTATTGAACTTTTCTATTAACTCATCCATACTTGGTACACTCAAGGGTTGTCTCCGTATCAAAGTATAAAGGGATATGTATGATGTCTTATTACTGCATCTTCTGTCTACAAAGTTTTCTTGCTCCACCTATTCTCTAACTTTATTTACTTAACACTTTTATCCTTAATGTCTTCCTCCACACATATTGTAAGCCTTAGAAACCTAAGAGGGGGTGAATCGGATGTTTAAAATTTTCTTTCTAAATTAAAAAAACTAAACCACATAAACCAATTTTAATTATATAAATCACCAAATCAAAATTCATCCTATAATGATATGATATGCTTATAAGGAAATAAATCAAATTCAACTAATAATAAATAAATACAATTGCATAAATATAAAGAGAGAATGGAAGAGATGAACACATATATTTATAGAGGTTTGACTACTCTAAAGATAGCTTACATCATCTCTCCAATTACTTGTTGAAAATTTTATTAAAAACCAATCTTACTTTAAATGGATTGATTGTAACCCTTACAATGTCTTCTTTCCATAAAAGAAGTGAAAAGGAATCTTTACAATCTTACTTCTTACAAAGAGGGAAACGAGTAACCCAAAAATCTTGTCTAGAAACAGGTCGAGACAAACCCAAAACATCTTGTTTTCATAAGTTAAGGGGAACCTACAAACTTCTTCATTTCAAGGGTTAAGAAGAACCAAATGCATTTTTACTTTAAATAGGTGAATAGTAACTCTTTAAAAAATTTAAATTCACAATCTAGGGTTCAACAAATAGCTCCCCAACTTAGGCTACCTAAGCCTCAATTTAAGCTTATATAGCTTAACAAATACTTGATCAAATCAATACTTAAAGGGGCTTATAATGCAACTTATGTAATATGGAAATCAATGCATTCCCTAATACTCATACCTAAATCAATGTAAATTCACATTTAATAATTAAACCAATTCAAATATTTTTTGTCAAATTTTACAAACATTCTATCAACTCTATTTTAATGTCAAAGGGAAGCTTTAAAATTAACAATAACTAACACAAGTCAAATCCCTCCAATATGTAACCAAAACACACCTTTTTATGGTGTTTCACTCAAGCTCGTTCAATAAAAACATTTCTGAAAATTCACAAACACAAAACTAAATATAAAAAGTTTCCTAATCCCTCAACAAATCATAAAAAAAATTGATGAAACAAAAGTGAATTAAATTCATCAAATAATCAAGTTAAACATTAGAAGCACAAATCTATCAAATTGTATAGTATTTCAATTACAACCTTGAGAAAAATGATTCTAACCTATCAAATGCCACACAATCAACATAATAAGCCTATTGGGACATTAATAAATTAGCTAACAACAGATTGACAAAGAAAAATGAATTCAAGGAAGAAAACAAAAGGTTTAAATCAAGAGCAAACCATGAACATGCAAAAGCTATCAAATATATGCTGCCAAACTTCCAACCCTATACATAAACGTTTCTATCCTTCTAAAATCACATAAATAGGTTAAAAAGCTTCTTGGAAGATAAGAAAACACAACTATAATAGATTGGTGCAATTTATAAGCACAAAAATCTAATTTAAATAGTCAAAGATAAGTATGAATATTGAAACATACAAAACTAGGTAGATTTGGTGTATATGGCTTTGAATGCTTGTAAATTACAAAATAAACTTTCGAAAATTTAGTTTTATGATCATTAAAATCTTTTAGGACCTAAAAGAGCACAATGCAGCAATTTTAAGCAATAAAAATGGATTTTAATTCTAAAATATGTGATTAAACAATGAAACATCAAAATCTAGATAGATTTGATGTATGTGAACAAATGAGTTTAAACCATACAAAATACAAACCTAAAAATGAAAATAAATGATCAATACAACTCTTGACTATCTAAAAAAACTTGTAACAATAGTTGGAATATACGTTGTAAAGAACATTTTTGGACATTTTGTTCATCTCTCTCTAATCTCTATTTCTATTTTCTAATTCTCTCTCTAGTTCTTAATTGATTCTTGATTCTTGTTTCTATTTCTCTTCCTCTCATCTATCTCTCTATTATCTTTTCTCTTATCTTCTGTTTCTATACGATTCTATTACAATTAGTTTTAATAAACGCATCAAACACTTCGCCACAAAAAGGATGGATCATTGTCGCCAACCAGTATCCGACACGCATGTATCAAGAAGAAGATACCAAAAAAGTGATGCTTTGAGTTAGTAGCTATTGAGGAAAATGATAAATAAAAGGGAGTACTAGTTGTTGATTGATAATTATAAATGGGGCGTAGAGGACCATTCTCTATCCAAAATACAGCTCATGAAAGGTGAAGGGAGTACCTTCAAACTCGTGAACAAGTTCTTGAACGGGAGAGTGTTGATGCAGAGGAAAGTTCAAGCTGATGGGAATAAAAGAACACACAGCACAGCTAGATAGAGAAGATGAATGAGACGATGGCTTAATGTCATTTGAATAAAATCGTTGGAAGTAGGTAGTATTGAATGTACACTAACATTACTGTTGTTAAAGGGAACATAGAGATAGTTAGAGAGGTAAAAGAACGAATTCTCTCATCTCATCTCTCTATTCTCTCAAAATTTCTGTGATACTCAATTGTTTCTGTAATTCGTAATACAATAAACCTGCGTCACAATCATAGTTCAGATTAATTTGCTTAGCACGGGAATGTGATCAAGTGGGTGGCTCGCTTAGTTTACTTTTACTAACACAAATGGCATAAGCTGAAAGTTGATGAGCCGGTACACAGAGCACCTAGCAGTACACGAGATACTGATGCTGTGTTTGAACAGCAATTTTATGGCTCCAGTTGCCGAAATTGCTTTGCAGCCTTTTCCATTTTGTTTTTTCCAGCACCGCGAATGAACTTTCAATTTTCCAGTCGAAATTGCTTCTATGGTTTTCTCTTCCTTTCATGATTTAAGCTGCAATGCAATTTCCCTAACATAACACTTGTTTAAAGGTGGCTGTACCATCCATAGCAGCTACAAGAATTATTTTGGCTTTTAAGAACTTCCAAACACTTGTTTAAAGGTGGCTGTACCATCCATAGCAGCTACAAGAATTATTTTGGATTTTAAGAACTTCCATAGTTTCAGAACTACTGTGGGGAATGTC
>JAOXYD010254775.1:0-16163 GCA_028565735.1 Pinacopodium congolense
TGAATCAAAGAGTGAAAAGTTTTAGAGAATAATAAGCAATCATTATCATAGGATTTGTTATTCTGTCATTTTGACCTTTTGAGTGATTATGTAGAATATGAATCTTTAAGTTTCATTTGAAGAGAAAAATAAAGAAACAATTTTGATGTATAGATAAAAATGAGAACGAAAAGTGTTTCCCAACACAAGAACAATTCATTAATACTAACATTGGAAATGCTTCAAGAATAGTTTTTGCCTCCAATCCAAAACAAAGAAAGAAAAAAAAATAAATGAGATATTATAGAGGAGGGAGAGATAGTAGACAAACTGTCATTTTTATGAATCTCCTTCAAATTTAAAGTTTCCTTTGAAGCTTCTCTAAATTGTTCTTTAAAATCACTAGGCTTAAACAACATATAAGCAAATAATTTGGTTGAAAATGAAACTAACAAAAAAAAACTAAAGGACTTCTCCTAGCATTATAAAAAATATTAGACTACTCTATATTGGGTCTTTGCTTTTTGGAAAACAAATGGAAGTAGATGAAGGCCATAGAATCTATTGGATTACTCGTGGTTGGTATTTGTTTTTTTAGTAAACAAGTGGAAAAGATGATGACATGGTTAATAAAAGGGAGAGAAAGCTTCTCATGGAAATTTTTTTCTAATCAATTTAATTAAAAATTATCATTAAATAATCAAATTTCAAATTTGTCCTTAGATGTCAATTACTAAATGTCTATAAAGTAAGTGATTGCCATTGATGACCAACACTTCTATGGCTTCCTAAGCTCTCCCTTAAGTGTATACCTCTTGATGAAAAGCATAATTGAAAGGTCTTCTCTATTTAAAGCTAAAAACAAGAAAGAGTACTAAGAAAGTCCCTTTTCTTAATCATTTTTAAAGGTATTATTAATTTTTTTTATTTTTAGCTATTCTTTTACTTTCTATTCTTATCTTATTATAAGTATTCAATAAAAATTTGTTTTCAACTTATAAAAAAATTTTCAAAAAAGTGATGTTTAGACATCACTTAACTTTATGGAAAATATTGGTGAATAAAGAAATAATTTAAAATGCTATTAGGCTTTTAGGCTTTAAGTTTGATACTTTAGCTTTCTTAACTTTTTATAATGTGATAAATTCCATATTTTATTTTCTTTCGGTCTTGTTTAATTAGGATCATATTTTCGCTCAAGAATATGCTCCTTTTTCTTTATATCCATATGCATTTCATTCCTCGTCACTCTTTTTTTAGCCGTTTTCCTCTTTGATCTTCTTTCACTTACTACTGCTCATCCTTATGGCCTTCCATCTTACATCTTCCCCTTAGCGATTCTCTGTCTATACACGTCCTCCATATACTCTTCTTGCCACTATACCTTACTCTTTCCTCTTTATCACAAGTTCTAGTTTGTAGGCTCAATTTATTTCTTTTCTCACCTAAGTTAGTTTCCTTTTTATGGAACTAACTTTCAAAATACTAGGAAAATATTTTACCTCTTTCCTATTGTTTCCTTCCTTGAACTCCAACTATGATCCCAAAAGTTCTAAACACTAATACTTGCTATAATTAGCCTACTAGGCTACACTGAAGCAAACCTTAGGTCTAAGTAAAGTAACCAATGAAACCTCAAACACTCATAGTGCCAAGTGGTTGAGCATGCTTCCTTAATTAAGAATCTTACTTATATTCCTCCATCAACAGTTGATGGTTGTAATATGGTTATCCATCCTGTAGAGGTAATGAAGAGAGGTGTAACTAAATGGTTCTTATGTATTGTTAGGTTCTTTGTAGACAAAATTTTTTTTTTGTAATGGACAAGGGATATGTCCCAATGGAAGAATTGGTGATTAGAGGACTTACTACCTAATGAATAATATATAACAATATGAAGAGAACCACGGAAGCAAGCCCTCGGCATGTCACAACAACATATTGTTCCTATAAATATGGAAACTATGTTTAAAGCTTGAGGATATGAAAATGAATCATGTACCACTTTGGATCAAAATTCACAACATTCCCTTATGTAAGCCTTAAAAGCACTAAAGAGGGGAGGGGTTCATTGAGTTTCTAAATTTTTTTTAACTAATTAAACTAGTCCACCGAAACCAATTTCAAAGGATGCAATCACTAATTCAATATCCATCCTAGTATGGTAAGCAAATGTATATGTCAATTAAAGATCAAAATAAGAAATAATCAAGCAACACAATAAGCAATAATAGAAAGAGTAGGGTTGAGAAGATACAAAAAAAAAAATTAGTGGTTCAACAATATCTAAAAATTGCTTAATCCACTCTCTAATTTCTTGTTAAAAATTTAACTCACTCACTATAACAAGAACAATCTTCTTACTGGGTAAAAAGTAACCCTTACAAATCAAAATCTTCTCTATGGAAGGTGAACAACAACCTTTAACAAATATTTCTGAGGAAAAGAGGAGCCTTTATAACATCAAAATATCAAATGAATCATAAATCCCCTTCAATAGTAACAAAATTAACCTAATGAGGTGTTTCACTTAAAGATTAATAAAAAAAGGTTCTAAATGCTTTCAAAAAACTAAATTAATGATCAATTAAACTCTTAAAAGCTAAACAAATAGAATCTAATAAGTTTAAAGGGCCAAAATGGATTTATATGTTGAAACATGGAGAGAAAGAGGGAAAATACTTAATCTAGATAACTCTGATGAATATGAATTTGAGAGCTTGTAAATAACGAAATCAAAGCCTAAAAAGGCAAATGTATGATCAATAAAAACTACTGAAGGGTTAAACAAGCAAACAATAACAATTTTAAAGCATCAAATTCAAGTCTAAACAATGAAAGATGAGTATGAAAGATGAAAGACACAGAACATGATAGATTTGATAAATATGACTATGAGAGCTTAAACCATCAATATAAGAGCATAAAATCTATATAAAATGAAGATAGATGATCAATGATATTCATGAAAGTTTTAAAAAACTAAAAATGGTAAAATTAAAGCACTAAATAAGATTTAAAGGAAGCAAAGTGAAGATCAACAGTGAAGAACATAAATATTTGGTAGCTTGTTTGAATCTAAATTTTTTAGCTTGAAACAATGATAATAGAGCATAAAGATCTAAATAATTCATCTCGAAATGCTATTTATATAGTTAAGAAGTTAAAAGAGTCATTGGATTTGAAAAAATAGTTGTTAGAGCGACACAAAATAGTTGAAAATCGAGAGTTATAGCTTTTTAAAAAACTAGCCAGAGGATAACTAGTCAACTAATGTCCCTCATTAGTTGACCAAGGTGGTTTTAACATCACACTTCAACTAGTCAATCTGATTTCAATCACATAATTTTCCAATAACTCATAAAATACACATAATTTGTTATTAATATCACATATAAGGGATACTAATATTTTTAGTTATAAGATATAGTAATAACTTATACATCCCCCCTATTGACATCACCAAAAAGTCACCAACATAATGAAAAATATCTCACATTTTCATGAAAACAATTTTATAGATGATAATACATCCAAGTTGAAATATATGTATAAAAAACCAATTTTCCAATTATAGAAAAGTTTTAAAACATACACAAACATAAATCAATGATGAAAAAACATACAAAAACATGAATTAAGGCTGGAAAAATCAAATATAAGTAAAAACCAAAATTTAAATACATGCATTAACATATAATTTTCATAAAGACCTACTATTAATCATCCCTAACTCTCTCCTAATCATGAAAAAACCATCCTCATTCATTGGCTTAGTGAATATATCAGCCCTCGGTGTTGTGTATCTACAAACTCTAATTTTACATTATACACGTGATATTTTATAAAATTATATCTAATCTCAACGTGTTTAGTCCTTGAATGTTGAATTAGATTCTTGGTTATGGTATTACTGTTATCACACCTAATAGGGATCTTTGTAACCTCCATACCATAGTTTATAAGTTGTTGCCTAATCAAAAGCACTTGTATAGAATAACCATTGGCCATTACATATTTTCCTTGAACATCTAATAAAGCCATCAAATTTTGCTTCTTACTAATATAAGAAACTAAAACATTTCCTAAAAATTGATGAGTACTAGATGTATTCTTTCTATTTAATAAACTTATAGCATAATCCACATCCAAATATCCTATTAAATCAACATTTGCATTTCTAGGATATCATAAGCCTAGGGAAGATGTACCAACTAAATACTTAAAAATCCTTTTAATGGTTAACAAATATTACACTCCAATACTTGATTGAAACCTAGCACACAAGCATGCACTAAACATATTATTGGGTCTACCAGTTGTAAAATACTGCAAACTACCTACAATACCTCTATACAAATAAGAATCTATTGACTTTCCTTCCTTATCCTTCTTTAACATAGTGGAAAAACTCATGGTGGTTCCTAAAGGTTGTGCTTGATCTATACCAAACCTCTTAAGAGACTGTTTGGTATATTTGGCTTAACTAATAAAAATACCATCTTTCAATTGCTTAATTTGTAAGCTAAGACAAAAATTCATCTCTCCATCATACTTATCTCAAGTTGTCTACTTGTGTAATTTGCAAACTCTTTACATAACCTTTCCTTGATAGCTCCAAAAATGATATCATCAACATAAATTTGCACAATTAATATATCATCATGATCATTTTTAATAAAGAGAGTAGTATTTACCTTGCCCTTTAAACAACTATTTTGAATCAAGAATGCACTCATCCTCTCATACCAAGCTCTAGGAGTTTGTTTTAGGCCATATAATGCCTTTAAAAGCTTATAAACATGGTTTGGTGTGTCATGGCTTTCAAAATTGGGTGGTTATTCTACATACATCTCTTCTTCAATAAAACCATTAAGAAATGCACTTTTGACATCCATTTGATAAAGCCTAAAACCCATGTAAGATGCAAATTCTAAAAGTATCCTAATAACCTATAAGCTTGCTACAAGTGTAAAAGTATCTTCATAATTAATTCCTTTTTTTTTATAACCTTTAGCTATCAATCTAGCCATTTTTCTCACAATATTACCTAAGTCATCAAGTATGTTTCTAAATGCCTATTTAGTACCGATAATTTGATAATCATTAAACCTAGGAACTAATGTTCAAACTTTGATCCTTTTAAATTGATTTAACTCCTCGTTCAAAGCTAAAATCCAACCCTCATCACTTAAAGTTTTATCTATGGTTTCAGGCTTTATGTGGGAGATAAAAACAATATGGGAAAAATCTCTAAAGGATGATCTTATTGCTACTCCTCTTCCAATATCGCCTATAAATTGGTTAGGTGGATGATCTTTCTTAAACCTCGACTCTATAGGAAAACTTTCATCTCTCCTTTCAATCTCACTCTTTTCAATTAATTGTTCATTAGATGAAGGTGGTTTTTCACATTTTTTTCTCTTTCTGCTCTTTTAATCCCAATTTCTCCATATCCTTGGATAAACATATATTCAAATCATAAACACTCTTCTTAACATCAAAAGAGTTTTATTCATCATAAATAACATGAATGGTCTCTTTAATCATCATAGTCCTCATATTAAACACCTTCTTCTAGTGAATGAATATCCTACAAATATGCCATGTTTGAAATTTGGAAATGAAACACTTTAAAAAACATGAAAAAACTAACTTTTGTCTTTTTCTCACAACAAAGTTCACAAGGGGGTTTTATCTATATCAGGTCTTACGTAAACCTTATTGAATACATAACAAGCATATGTAAGGAATTCAATTCAAAGTATTGAGGAATAATATATTCATCCAACATGGTCATAGCCATCTATTTTAAATTTTTATTCTTCCTTTCAATAACTTCATTTTGTTGAGGGGTCTCCTGAGTTGAAAGATTATGGAATATCCCTTTTTCCTTATAATACTCATCAAAAAACTCATTTTCAAACTCCCTATCTTGATCACTTCTAATGGATGAAATCATATAGCCTTTTTTTAATTGGACTCTGTTAAAAAATTAAGATAAAACACTCTTCGTTTCTAGCTAGGATCATAGCCCATATAAATCTATTACAATCATCAATAATCAATAATCACATGCGCATATAATTTACCACCTAAACTAGATGGTATAAACAAATCCATATGTAATAATTTTAAAATCTAGAAGTAGTTACTACATTTTCCTTCTTGAATGAAGTCTTGATTTATTTCTCCATTTGACATTCATCACACGATTTGTCCTTTTCAAAATTCATTCTAAGTAGGCCATTCACTAGTTTTTATTACTAGGATTTGAAATGTGCTTTGTGTTACCATGACCTCACCTCTTGTGCCACATACAAGCATCTTCATTCATGAAATAAAAAAATTGACATCATTGTTAAAAAGATCATTTGAATCATTATTACACATGCTTCCTTCTCTCTTTCTAATAAAAATAACACTATTTTAAACAACTTCAGATACTATGCAAAAAGTAACAGGTTTTTCTGAAAACAGATGAAAAATTGGAGAAAAGTGAAAGAAATCACAAATTTTATTTGAAAAGTGAAGAAAATTAAGTGGAGATGGGAGGTTAGGGCCAACTAGATGTAGAGAAGATAAGAGGAAAAGGAAAAGAGTAAGAAGAAATATGTGGGGTAGGGCTTTAAAACAAAGAGGTCTAAAATAGGCATGATCGTGATACAGAGTAACCTTTACACTAGAGCAAATTATGCCAAGGCATAATCATAATAGTGAATGGCCTTTATTGTTTGTTTCCTACACAAATTTGACTCACTCCATGCTATAGACTTCCACCTAACCTTTAATTAACAGGAGAGAACATCAAGCTTAACTTAATAATGTCATAAAGACCTAAGAGAACACAATAAAAACAAAATAAAGATTAAAATATCCAACAAATAGTCAAACAAACTTACAGAAACCTATCTAATACATAACATGTTACATTTAAGTTCATTAGCTTAACCATTCTTTGTTCTTAACATTACGAGACAAGAGAAAGGAAAAAGATCGCCTCCCTTTCTTATGAAAATACTCCCCCAAAGTATGGCTTGCATCTATGCTCATTAACCGTGAATGCTTCCCCTTTTTCATTCTTCAATTCTAAGGCTCCATGTTTGTATACTTGTATAACCTTGAAAAGACCATTCCAATGGGACTTAAGCTTACCTAGAAACAATCTAAGCCTTGAATTAATCAACACACCACTCTTGAAACCCTTCTTTAGGGTAGGAGAATCATTCCTTCTATTCAATCTTTCTTTGTTTAACTTGACATTCTCAGAAGTGTCAAATCTTTACTCCTCCAACTCATTTGAGTTGTAGGAGTCTCTTCTCACCTGCTACCTTCTAATAAAAGTTCAATTTCTGGATAGCCCAATAAGTTTTCTGCTCTAACTCCACAGGAAAATGATAAGCTTTTCCACAGACAAGTTGGAATGATTTTGTATCTATAGGTGTATTGAATGTAGCTTGCTTCATTCATAAAGCGCCATCTAATTTCAATGCTCAATCTTCCCTCGAACCATTCACTATTTTCTAAAAATTTCACTTTAATTCCATATTTACAACCTCTACTTAACCACTTATTTATGGATGGTAAGGTGTGGCCACTCTATAGTAAACTCCATATCTCTTAAGAAGTGTTTCAATAGGCTTTTTGTAAAATTTTGATCCTCCGTCACCTATGATTACTCCTAGAACTTCAAACTTGTTAAATATCTGCTTGATAAAATTTTGTACCACTTTACCATCATTAGTTGGAGTTACCACTTTACCATAATTAGTTGGGTTGGCCATTGCTTCAACCTATCTTAAAATATAATCCATGTCAACTAGTATATGTGTATTCCCTATAAAGGATGTGAAGGATCCCATGAAATCCAGTCATCATGCATCAAAAACTTTATCCTCTAAGATGATAGGGGCATCTCATCTCTCTTTGAAATATTCCTAACTCGTCGGCATCTATCACAATTCATCATCTATTCATGAGCATCCATGAACATCTTAGACAAAATTAATGCACACTCCATTAAACCAGATGTTGTCTTGTTCACTCCATAATATCTTACATATGATGAATTATGACATTGAGTTAGTATTTCAAGCATCTCTTCCTCTAAAACATACTTACAAATCAAACCATCAACATAAATTTTATATAAAACAAGTTCTTCCCACAAATAACAAGTACACTTAAATAAAAATCGCTTCCTTTATTGATAAGACAAGTTAGGAGGAAGGATAGCACCTATAATGTAGTTTGCTATATCAACAAACCATGGAACAAATAAATGGTTTATCATCTTCAAGGATTAATTAAGAAATGTTTCATCGATCTCATCTCCATGTTGTACCTCCCCATCCTTCAAGATTTGACAATGATTAGCCACCACATTTTTAGCTCCTTTTTTTCTCTAATTACAATATCAATCTTGATGCAGTAGCACCTATTAGATAAGCCTTGAATTTGCATCATTCTTAATGAAAAGATAACATAATGCCATATGATCTGTATAAACAATAGCTTTTGAACCCAAAAGATAAGAATGAAACTTGCCATATGCAAATACCACTACTAGAAACTTCTTTTTAGTCATGGTGTAATTTAATTATGCTTCTGCTAAGATCTTACCTATTAGATGCCATGTAACCTTTCATCCTTCTATTATCCTAACAAGCATCCTATTGCTTAGTTGCTAGCGCCACATATGGTCTTAAAAGGCAAGGACTAACTTGGTGATGCCAAATTAGGGGCTAATATGAGTGCCTACTTTAACCTCTTAAAAGCATTTAAATAATTAGCATTAAAATTAAAGAGGTCTTCTCTCTAACTACTTGTTAGAAATTTACTAACAATTAATCTTACTTTAATTGGGTGAAGAGTAGCCCTTACAACAATCTTGGTTAAAGGCCAAGAAGAACCTTTACAACAATCTTGATTCAAGTCCAAAAGGAACCTATCCAACAATTTTGGTTAAAGGTTAAGAGGAACCTATCCAATAATCTTGAATTCTAAGGTCAAGAAAAACCTATCCAACAATCTTGAATTCTAAGGTCAAGAGGAACCTATCACAATCTTACTTAAATGGGTAAAGAGTAACCCATAACAACAATCCCAAATTATATAATTTTTTTCCCACACGGACAGCCCCTAAACCAAGCACCCATGAGCTTTAACACAAGCTTATATAGCTTCTTAAATCTTGCTCAAAATCAATACAAGATAAGGGCTCAAATGCAATAAATGCAATATGGAATATCAATACACAATTAAGGCCTAATTCAATGCAATTCACAATTAAGAATTAATATAATTCAAATCTTCTTTATCCTAGGTGAAGAGCAACCTATCAAATCTATTTTAAAGGCAAAGAGTGATCTATTACTAATCACAATAATTAGCACAACCAATACCCTCAAATTATGTAACCAAAGCACACCTTCTATGGTGTTTCTCTAATGCACAATCAATAAATTCAATTTTGAAAAATCTAGAAGCAAACCAAGATTATAACAAGCCTTCTAGCACTTCAATAGGTCATAAAAATAATTTTTTCTAGCAAAAGCACAATTAATTCCTTAAAAAAATCAATTTAATTAGTTTGCACATAAGTTGTCAAAACAAGCACTCCATATGTTTAAGCCTATATAAAAATGTTTTTGACCTATCAAATAATGAAAATTAAATACAATAAACCTAATGCAACCTAAATCTATATTTTAACAATAAATCGCAACAATAAACATAATTTTAGCATATCAATCAAATGATTAAAATCAAGCTCCAAGTTAAGATTGCCAAATCTGGGCAATTTTGAGCAACTTGCAAAAATCAAACTCAACCAAACAATATAATCACTTAAAAATTGAAAAAAAAAATACTAGAACACTCCTAAAACATAAAGAAAATTGAAAACATCAAATTCGCACACGCAAAAACTGATTAAAACTTAAAATCGAAGTTGAAAAATAAGCTATAGTGAAAACTTAACAGTTTTGGGTAGTCTATGTTCTTCGAGCTCAAAAACACGATTTGAGTGCTTAAAATTTAAAGTAAAAGATCCTATGCACTCTTGAGACTTTAAGAAAAATGTGTATGATAATCTTGAATCAATAAAAATTGTTTTACTAGCTAAAAATTAAAGAACATAGAAGTTAAATTATGAGCAGTGAAAACAGTGATAGTTTTAAAGAACAGAACTTTGAAAGCTTGAAACAAGCGATTTAATGAATAAAAAATTAACTAAAACATTTCTGAGATTTTCCTAGGGATAAACTAACTGAAAACACACATTTTTCAGCACTCAAAATGGTTTTAAATCAAGAAATCAAAGATGGAATGAAAACTATATAAACAATAAAGAGAGCTTTGAAGATTTGAATTATTGATCTTTGTAATTTGTTTTTTAGAGGTTTTAAACTTGTTAAAAATGTTTAGGAATGATATTTATAGTGTTGGGAGAGGTTTAGAGTCATTAGAAATAAGAAATAGCCATTAGAATGAGGAATAAAGACAAAACCCTGAAAGAGGAAACTAGCTGTTAGAGTTTGGGCCTTCAATGGCACCTTCTAGGTTCATTAACGACGTCGTTAATAGATGAACAGCCCACCGTTGAGGATGCTAGAAATAAAGGATACAACGACACCCTTGAGCCCGCCGTTTAAGGATAAACATCCCATTCGTTTTATGTCTAAAAAACATGAAAAATGGCTCTAAACTAACTCCAAAACTTTTCAAACAAATTCCTAATATTAAACAACACTTCAAGCAAGTTTTAAAACATAATTCAAGGCCTTTTGAATCATCAAAACATTCCATTCAATTCAAAATATAACAATTGCATTAATTATGAAAACTTCCATGTTTAAAAAACTTTAAAACCTTTTCAAACAATTCTTAAATCTTCCATAGACTAAAATTCGTAACACAAAGATATTCAAACAAATTCAAACATATATAAACAACTTCAAGAAACAATTAAATTAATCTTAAATACATCAAAAGGCATACATCAAAACAATTCAACACATTTCAACTTACTTATGCAACATATAGCCTAAATTCTATGCTAATTCAATTCCTAATATGCAAAGCCATAATTAAGTTTAATTAATCACTAAAATCACAATTCAACTCTTATATGCCTATATGCAAATATGATCATGCAAATGTGAGAGCCCTTTTCAAGCATTGATTAAGAGTCCAGTTTAGGACACTTACACCTTTAGCCCTTTTCCTAAACTCTTTCTAAACTTGATCTCTTCAAGCTTTTGATCTTCAAGCTTCTCTTGATCTTCAAATTTGATCATCACTTGAGCTTTATCATTTGATCCTTGATATCTAAGCTCTTGATCATCTAATGCTTGAGCTCTTGTACCAGCTCTATAAATATATGATCTTGCACTTTAAGCATTTACCTATCTTATAAACATTTCAAAACTCAAACATTAGTAATAATAATCTTTTGTCATTATCAAAACATATGATTAGAACCACCTTGATTCAAAAATCTCCTCCTTTTTGGTGATAACAAAACATATGAAATTAAGAGCATACAAAACACATATCATGTAATTTCATCATGCATTATGAAATGATATGTCTCTCTCCCTTTATGCTTAAAACTCTCATTCAATCTTAATATCACACTAATCCCCCCCCTTTTTAACATCATTAAAAAGATTACTAATTGTAACTAATGCATAAAATAAACTTAACACCAATTGTAGGTAATTCTTTATATTTACTCCCCCTTAAAAAGGAATACTAAATGTATGAAATGCTCCCCTTAAATGCATGCACTTATGCATTATGGAACAATTAAGCATGAAATAAGATGGAAATGCATAAAGAAACATTAAAAGACATATATCATGCATACTTCGCATTAAAAACATAGACTATGCACCAAAAGCACATATTATTCAATTTCACATCAAAACACGTGTTTATGCATATTTTTCTTCAAAATAATATATTATGTACCCAAAAACACATGTGCTACTTTTTTTGCATTGAAATCAAAGAATATGCATTAATACCATGTAAAATTTTCGTAAATCAAAATCTGTCAAACTCCCCTTAAGATTACGGATTTGAAAAAAATTATATAAAACCATGTTTATATAAAAAAGATATACTCCCCCTAAATCTATGCATTTGAGAAAATTTAATCATATAAGGGGAAAGTACTTATCTTAAAGCTTTTTCAAAGAAAAATATGCACAATACTAATTGAAAAAGAAGGATTAATAACAAATGATACCAATTGTAAATTATGCAAATTATTTGTAAAACATGATACCAATTGTAAAATAATATAGTAAACATTTGTAAAAAGATGATACTAATTGTGAAAATTAAAAGTAATACCACTTGTAAGAGTATGATGCCAATTGATACCAAATGTAAGAAAAGATACCAATTAAGAATTCAAAGATATGGTATCAATTGAAAATTTAAAAATATGATACCAATTGCTAAAACAAACTATGATACTAATTTCAATAAACATTTTCAAAACTCGTTCAATGAATCTTTCAAAACAATTCATATGCTAAAATCAATGTAATGCATCTATAAAAAAAATGCATCAATTTTAATAAAATGTGTTTTATTCAAAAAGTTATGCAAATATGTATTGACTTTAATACTAATATGCAATGGCTTCCCCTAAACATATGAAATTATTTTTCAATATAAAACATTTTTATTAAGGTCAAAATTCTCAAATTAAACACAAATATCCAAAGATTATGTCAAGCTATATATTATCAAATAAGAACATGGGAATACCTCCTTTTGCATCACCATTTGATACTAAATCCTTTACTCCACACTTGGTTCAAGAATATTACTTCTTGGTAAGCTTATGTGAGGGCTCATTGTGATTTTCTACATTCCACTTCATGTTGGAGATACCACTTCCTTGGTTTCTAGTTTGACACAAATTTAGCACCAATTGTATGTTGATCTACAAAATAAAGGGACTCACTTTGTTCTAGGTACCCACATTAACTTGGTCCTTAGGGATTAGCCTTAATACCTTTCTTAACCTATACCTTTGAAGATTTTCTAAACATTCTTTATTTAACAAAACAAAAATTTTCTAAATGTCCAACCTTACCACAAAAATTACACATATATATAACTTTATGCTATGATCATGAAATTTATGATCTTGATGCCTAAATGCATTTCTCATATTCAAATTAACTCTCTTAGGATGATAGATATGCAAATGAGAGTTACGAGAATGCATTATGCCATTATGCCTATGAAACATGCCATTTTGCCTAACATGAGTCTTAAATGCATTTCTAGGTCTTATGTCTCTAAATACTTGTCCTTAATGAATGTTATGCGTAGAATATGAATGAAACATGTTTGATTGCCTAGAATGAATGTGAGAAACATTTCTAGATGTATGGGAGTGCATTTCAGGTGCGTGTGAGATGGTTGGCCTAAATTGTTTAAAATGAGGCCTAATATTATGCACATTCTTTTCTTCATGATATAGCCTTATAAGATGAAATTTATACATGCATCTAGCCTTAAGAATATGCTTGCGACAAGTATGTGGATGTAAAGACATTAGGTCCATGTCATGAGGCCTAGATGTATGCATGCCCCTTCTTTAATGAAAAATCCTCCTAAAATGTAAATATGATCAATTTATAGGATTATGCACATGTAAATTTGAAACATGAGAGGATTGAGGATATCTTTGCCTACCATGGGTCCAAAATGCATCACTATGAGATGGTTGTGCATTCCTAAAGAAATTATGTCTATTTTGGGTTTGATGCACATTCTTGCTATCTTTTTACTTAGACGCATATATGAATACATGATTGTTCTTCCTAGTATGCAATTTTGATGAAGATGAAACATTTTTAAATAATGTCCTATCACATGCTTTAGATGAGGATGCACCATTATCAAATGAGGGCTTAGGCAAAATTTCATCTTGTAAACTTTTGCCCTTTACAAATGTGGTTTTAGTATCCTTAAAAGCAATTTCATCAACAAACCCTAAACCATGCCTATCATTGGATACCTTTTGACCTCCTAACATGCAATCTAACTTTTCTTTGCCCTTTATAAAATTTGAAAATGATTCTTTAAGGGCTTTTAATTCCTTCTTTAAAGATTCATTTTCATGCAACAAGTCATGCTTATTATCATGCATGCCAACAGCCACACTCTTAGACTCTAACATGGCATTCCTTTCATTTTTCAATCTATTAATTTCTAATATGCATTCATTCTTGGATTCTAACACATTATGAAATTCATCTTTCATCTTCCCATTCTCATGTAATTATGCATCTAATTCCTTTCTTAAACCATAATTCAAAATAATCTATCATTTTCAATCATAAAATCATTTGAAGTAATATTCAAACTTTTAGATTCTACAATATGTAAATCATTCTTCAATTTCTCATTTTCTATCCTAAGATCATTCAAAAACTTCTTGCATTCCTTAAACTTAGAAGAAATCTTCTTCCTTTTCACTTTAAGAGCTTATGCAACCTTAACCAATTCATCAAATGAGATTTCATCAAATTCAACATTATTTTCATCATCATTTGAGTTAGAGAGTACTTCATTGCTTTCCTTTTAAGAATTTGATGATGATGGAGCTTCTTCCACAAAGACCTTAAGGCATGAATTTGAAACCTCTTCCTCATCTTTAGCTTCATCCATTTCCTTCGCTTATTCTTCTTCAATGCCTTTATATATATTTGCTACATCCTAAACTTGTTGAGTTCGCAAAATAAACTACGAGTTTTACGCCCTAAACCGCAAGTATACGGGTCGTACTTGTAGTAAAGAATGGATATCGATTCCACAAGGCTTGTATCAAGACACCCTATTACTTTAGCTTATACTTTGTTCAAGAAATCGAATTAAACAAATTAAATAAAAAGAAATAAATAAATGAGACGCAAAAAAATTTGAAAGCATAAGCGAGCAACACAACCAATCGCAAACACAACAAATGAAAATTTAGAGAAAAATCAAGATTTAAGAATAGGATTTGTCGTTATCCCTATTTGTTTCCCTTTGGTTAATTAATCTAATTTTTATTTGACCTAAGATTTCCTAATATTTTAGCTATCCCCTCTCAAGTTGTAACTAAATGTTACTAATTAAATAATCTACGATTCACTTTGGGATCTCTCGACATGTAAAGCCTTTCCTAAACATTTAACTAGATATGAAGCTATCCTATAGGCAGTATATTAATTTATCGAAATCTCTTCCTCATATATCAATACTTTGTTGTCTATAGGTCTATTCAATGCCAACTCTCGTTGTACATCTACCTAACTCACTCTCTCGATTTGCTGTAGGGATTAAGCTCAATAATCAACACAAATATCTATAAAAATTAAATCAATAACCAAAGATCCCAAATAATTGAAACAACAAATCCTAAAAATATTTTAGCCATAAATAATAATAAAAATAAGTTCAATTAAGTCTATATTCTTGACAATGTAAAACATAATAAAACAAAAGTAAAATTAAATTAAATTAAAACTAAAAATAAAACATAGAACTTGATAAACTCTTGAAGTTTGAAGCTTGTGTAGTGGCTTGGAGCTTGTGTGTTGAAAAACAACTGCTAATTTGCTTGTCTTCTTTTGCTTTGTGTCGCCTCTCCTATCCTTGAATTAATTTTTGCTGTCTGAGTTCGGTTGCATCTCCATTTTTTCTAGCCTCCTCTCTGATTTTTATTTTTATTTTTGCTGTCTGCACTGCTTATCTTGTTTTCTACGTCTTGTTTGCGCTGCTAGCTCCCTATTTTTTCTATCAAAATCTCTTCTCTTTTTTGTCTAGGTCTGTCTGTGTTTGCAAGGCTTGGAGTGGCTAGGTTTGTTGGCTACTGGTAGGAGGACTGCGGCGTCTGGTGGGTGGTGCAGGGATTTGGCCTTGAGGAGAGGGGAGCCTAGTCTAGCAGTTGGGAGGATGAGGCTTAGTGATTGGGGTATGGGCTTCGAGTGTTTGGGTATGGGTTACGTAGGAGGCTGGTCGCATAGGAGGCGGGCCAGGCGGGTCAAGTCATACAAGCTTGGGCTGGAGGCAGGAGGCGTGGGCTAGGGTCGAGGCAACACATAGGTGGGCAGGCGTGTTGGGCTTAGGCAGCTTGTGGGCAGTCCACAGGGGTAGCGGGCCCTTTA
>JAOXYD010254793.1:0-16162 GCA_028565735.1 Pinacopodium congolense
AGGGTGCATTTTGTTGAATTTTTAAATGTGCTTTAATATGATTTACCCTATTAAATAGCAAAGTGCCTAATTTGTGTTCCTTATGATTTAAACTAAAGGTTTAAGATAAAAAAACACAAATTATAATTGAAACAAGGCATGAATTCAAAAAGGAATTAGATTTGGAGTGTTCAATAGTGTTGTTAAACTACCCAGATACTACCTTTGATAGTCGAATGTAGGGACTTCAACGGGGGCTATATTTTATGCCATTTATAACATTGTTAAAGACTATTGATCATTTAGAAACTAATGTTTTACTTTAAAATGGAAGGGCATGTGCTTGTTTTCCTTCCAAGTTGAATTAAAACTAAAGAAACACTATATAAGCATCAGAAGGTAACTAGAATCACTTGTTTTGGCTCCCATTTAGGTAGCCCTTTGTTTTTTTCCCCTTCTCTTATTCTTAGGGAATTTATTGCTTCCTTTTATTTTAGCTTTAAGATTACATTTATTAGTTATATTTTAGGTTCATAATACTTTCTTTGTTTATGTTTTTGCTATTGTTTCCTTTTTTTCTTTTTTTTTCTTTTAGATTTCCTATTATATTTTAGGTTCATAATACTTGCTTTGTTTTCCTATTATATTTTTTCTTTCTATAAGTTACATTTATTTTTACTCTTAATCTTCAATTGTCACCAGTTAATACCTCAAGTACCAATATATTAATTGAATTTGTAGTTGAGACTTAATTAATTTAGCCTATGGTTTGGATTCTTTAAGTTATATATTTCAAGCCTACAAGATTATGGCTTAAGTTAATAGTTTCCTAGTAGTTAATACTGTTAGGTCACTAAATCTAGAGACCTTATTCTAGGTTGTCATGTAACCAAGGGTATTTTCAAAACTTGTTGGATTTACTTAAAATTCCAAGAACATAGGATGTAAGAGCTTATTTGTGTCTAATAGGGTAGCATCTTAAGCATAACACGTTTTTTAGATTTTGAGCAACAATTAGAGTTCCCATATCTCAGAATATCTTCTTCCTAATCTACTATTTTATTTGTTTTACATTCTCATTTCATTAGTCTTATCTTTTATTAATTTTAATTTTAATCAATTCGGGAATTTTGCGCAACATTAGGAATTGAAAAAACACTAAACAGTTGTCTATAGGATTGACCTTGTTCCACCCTACTATGTAGTTAGGAAGTTTAGTTAGACATTTATTATTTGATAAACTGTGACTGTCGTACCGTCCCCCTAAGATGCTTTGTATTCTTTAACTTACCTTGCTTTAATATGTTTTATAGTTTACCTTATACCATGGGTTTCCTTAATTAAATTACAAGCTCATTTTTAAATCATGCAATTCTAACCTAACATTAATAATTAAATAAAAATAAAAACACAAAACACAAATAAAAAACATTTAAATACCAAAACTTACTCCAAATTAATACTAAACACAAACAAAACAATAATTAAAATTATACTAAACAAAAACACAAAAAACAAATAGTAAACCACTATAAAAACAACCTAATATGCAATAAACACATGTAAAACACTTAGCACAACACATACAAAAACACAATTATCAATTACTAGAGGTAAAAAGATCATTTAAATAACCTAAAATAGGTTATTTATGTAAAGACAATTTTCTAGGATTACGGTCATGATCTTGACTGTGATTTCTTGAAGCCAAAAATCACTACCAAGCTAGGAAAATCATGGTTGTGATGCTGATCATAATTCCTCCGGCTTTTATTATCCTTTCGATCTTAAAATGATATCTATTTCATCTTTCATAGTTTGGTCATGAGATTTGATATGAAACTTTGGAACATGATATCCTTACTTCCCAAGTTATTTCCATAACTCTTTAAGCTTGAAGGATGCAGCCCATGGCTGTTCAAAATTGTATAAAACATGATCAATAAAAAAATGTCTAAACAATATCTCATTAAAGAATTTAACATAATATGCAAAAAAATCACATGGATTTTCCTTTAAAACCCATCATAACATTCACTAAATCATGCTTAAAATGTGTATGTTTTAGGAACTATCAAATCTCATACTTGAAAAAACCATATGGAACTCCCTAAGGTCTTTTGAGCATCTTTGTTTTTTAACCTTGGAAAAGTGGGCAATAGATGAATCAATCCATAATTTTGCTCAAATGCCACTTCCAAATTGAAGTACACTACGTATAGTGGCTATTTAAGTAAATATAGGGTAGCTAGTTGCCTTTAAGTTCCCTCGTCATCAACCCTATATTCTAGTTCATAGTCACTAGAACCCAAATAAAGCGTAGTGGATGCTTATTGATATTGACGTTTGGCTTTTTCTTTAGTTTTGTTTTGGTTCAAATTCAGTCTTTTTAGTTGTTAATTGATGTAAATTTACCCCTATTTATGTGTCTAAATATTTAATTTATGTTTAGAAATGTTTAATTTGTACATTGATTTGAATAATTGAAGAAATTTGCAAAAAGGAAGCAAAATAGTCCAAGTGTGAACCATTAATGGTGGCCTAGCAGCCTACTGCTAATGGATCCGTAGCCCACCGTTGAAGGAGTCTAAAAGAGACTATTAATGATGGCCTATTCATCCTTCAACGATGTTGTTGTGTGTTACTACCTAACTATTGTAAGGTGGAAACACAGTATTGTAGCAGGATCTTCAACAATTGCGACTAGTTGTCTCCACACTTGCTGCTAATACACTCGTATAAAGAAAAGAAGTCTCAGAGCTTCGAAAACCAAGTAGCTTATGATCAAAAACTCATTTCTTTAGTTGTTTTTCAGATTAAGCCTAGCTTTAGGTTAGACTTTCTTTCAATCTTCGTATAATTCATTTTCAGGTTATTTTTAGTGGATCCATCATCATGATCACGCGGTTTTGAGCTAGATTATCATCTAATAATCTTGTTTGGTGATATTTAAACTCTTAATCTTGTGTATTATTGTTGTCATTTTGAATTATTCAAAGTTTATGTTATTTAGGTTAATTATTTTGTCAGATTTGATTAATTTATGTGCTTTATATTTAATTTCAATTTAGCTAGGATGTTAATTTTTTTTATTGATGGTCACTTATGTTAATTAATGATTTTTTTTTGACGGTTAATTGTGTTAATTAATGATTAATTCATGATTAGTGAGTTAATGTTTGATTATTGAATGCTTAATGCTTGTCATAAACTGATCACTGAGGATACTGCCATAAGATAATCTAGGATCTAACGATCTCTACCTAGGTTATTAGAAAAATCAATAAAGAACAAGAATTAAATTAGTGAAATAATCAAAGAGTTGGTTAATCATGGGGGTGCTAGAACTAAATTAGAAAAATTTACCTAAGTCTAAATCATAACCAAACATCAGGATAGGACCAATAGAGATAAGTTAGTGTCTAATTGTAACGTTGACTTGATTTAGAAAAGATACCTCATATTAAGCATCATTGATCCATCAATTAAATCATCAACCACCAAAGCTTTAACTGGATAATTTAGGAAAAATAAATCTTGAACTCTTTTACAATAGATTGAAGCTTTCTAGGTTTTAGTTTTCTTATAGTATATTCTTTATAAATTACAAGGCATTTATTCTCTACATAATTGTAATCCTATTGACCTAGTACTTACAATCAGATAAACACATCCTCGTGGGATTGGTACTCGAAATCTTAAAAACACTCCACTATATTACTTGATGTGACTAGTACATTTGCTGAAGTGTTGGTCTTAAATTAATAATTATTTTGTGCGTTAAAAGATAGTTTAATTTAAGCTAATTTCCAACAGCAATCAAGTTTTTGGTGTCGTTGCTGGAAAAGTGTATTTGTAATATTAGGAAAATGTTGGTGTCAATAACTTTAGAGATTTTTTTTCTTGTATTGTTTTATATGTTTGTTTGATGATTAAATTAGTAGTTTCTTTCTTTATTTTGTTTTGTTGTCATCTTTGTTTGTATAGAGAGTGGTTTGGTGACTTCTTTTAGTTAATCAAAAGATGTGGAGGCAAAAAGACCATTGGCAAGAGGGCCAATGGTATAAGCCTGAAGTTAACTAGGGCAATGACTGGACTAATCATTTTGAGCACATTAAAACCTGTACCCCTTAATGTGAGTATTAGCCTGACTATTCTTGGCATAATCCTTGTTATTTTGAACAACCTTCACATTTTCCTAGTCAACAATATCTTGAGTGTGTAAATGAGTACACTTCTAGTCGGATGGATCATCCTGAATATCATAGCTTAATAAGGTTGCATTCCTTTCATATCTATAAACTTTAACACAGCCAAAGGATGATCAAAGAACTATGAAAGAAATTTTAGAATCAACTAAGGGAATTTATCATGACAAGTTAATTGAGCTTGTAAGTGAAAATGATGAGCTTGCATCAACTTTAAGTGTCAAAATTTTCAAACTTCTTAAATGTGACCATCGATTCGGGATCATTGAAAATAAGATAGATGAAGAGTCTAAGGTAGCATTTGAGAGCATAGACTTCATAGGTGTTACAACTTTTGATTCTCAAGATATACACCTGGAATGTTTACCACATTACTTTGTTTAAGGTAAGTGTCATGAATTTAAGACTCTATTGATTGGTATGGGAAATTTTCTGCCATTGAATTGTCATTATTCAAAGAATGAGGATGAGAGGTTAGGTGCTGGACTTATCGAAATTGAAAATTCTCTAATCCTAATTTCCAATGCAAAGACCTTAAAAAAGCAGTTGTTGGGAGGCAATCCAACCGTAAAAGTAGGATTTCCTATGCTTTAAATAAATTGGTGTGCTTTCAATATGCTATTGGTGTGTTTCTTTTGGCATGTTTAGTTGTATTTGTTTTTTTTTTTGTGTTTTATCCTGTTTCTGGTGCTTTAATGTTTCATCCTTTAATTTTCTGATGTATTCAATTCACATTAATAGAGAGCTTTAACGGTCATATTTTTAGCGAGGTGTATTCATTTCCTTACTCTAGCATTTTATGCTTTCTTTGTGATTTATGAATATTAGGATAATGTCCAATTTAAGTGTGTGGCAAGGACATATATCTTGAGCACACTCAAGTATTTATTGTCTAATAGCATATCAATTTATTGATTTTATTTTAATAGTCTATAATTTTTGGAAAATTTTTCTATTTTAATGCTTATTGTTGTCCATGATTTCTTTTGAATTCAATTATTTTTGACAATTTTAAATGATATATGATTAATTTTTACTATTAATGACTAAATGCTTTTAACTCATTTCATAATTTAAATAACGGATACTTGATAAGTATAATGATATTCCACATATAAAATGCAACTTCCTAAGTAATTTAGTATCTTCTTTTAATGCACTTTTATCATTATAATAAATAAATAAATAAATAAATAACTTAGTTAATTGAATAAGTGAGCATAATTCACTCCGCTGAATTTTAACCTTATAAAAAGAACAAAAAAAAGAAAAAAAGTGAGAGAAAAAGAAAAAAAAAAATATTTTCAAAGTAGTTATAAGGCTAAAGTTAAAATTTTTTGTTTTAGCTAGTTGATTCGATGTGATTCAATTGAGTAACCAGGGGTCATTCACGACAAAATATTCACCTTCACTTCAAAAGATTGAATTGCTTCTCAACTAAGTTACTTACATACTTAATTAATTAGTTAACTAAATAAATTATTAAATAAAGAATGTGAAAGTGTTTAGAAAGTTGATGAATTAAACACATTATATTTTCCTTTTATATGTGGAATTGACTTTTGTGATTTAGATTGAAGACTGAAAAAGAATGAAATGATTTAAAGGAATTTAGGATTTGATATGAGTAATTGATTATATAACATTTCGATGAGTCATTATTTTTTAAAGATGAAGAAGAAATTTTCAATAATTATGTTGTTGATCTTGAATTAATTTTCCTATAATTGTATACTAATTTGAGAAAGTTGAATGATTAATTTTCTCAAGAAAAAGCATAAAATTAAGTATGAAGGAGTTGTTAGGGGCCAAATTTATAGTGTTTTTATTTGTTAATTGATGTAAGTGTACCCCTCTTTATGTGCTTAAATGTTTAGTTTATGTTTAGAAATGTTTAATTAGCAGATTGATTGTGAATAATTGAAGAAATGTGTAAAAAAAAAGCAAATTAGTCCCTGTCTGAATCATTATTAGTGGCCTAGAAGCCCACTATTGAAGGAATAAAAAAGAGACTATTAATAGTGGCCTGTTCATCCTTCAACTGAACCGTTGTGCATCGATACCCTGTTATTATAAGTTGTAAATTTGGTTTGTAGTAAAATCTTCAACAGTTGCGACTGGTTGTCTCCCCACTTGCTGCTGCTACTCTCCTATAAATAAAGGACATCTGAGAGCTTTAGAAACCAAGCAGTGTAGGATCAAAACCATGTTTCTTTAGTTGTTTTCCAAATTAAACTTAGTTTTAGGTTAGATTTTGTTTTAACCTTTGTAAATTCAATTTGCCCATTGTTTGTAGTGGATCCAACATCATAATCACGTGATTTTGAGCTAGATTATCATATGATAATCTTGTTTGGTGATATCTAAACTCTTAATCTTATTTATTATTGTTGTTAATTTGAATTCATTAAAGTTTATTTTGCTTAAGTTAAATATTTTTTTAGCTTGGATTAATTTATGTGCTTAATATTTAATTTTAGTTTAGCTGGGTTGTTAATTTATTTATTGATGGTTAATTGTGTTAAATAATGATTAATGCATGATTAGTGGGTTAATCTTTGTTTATTTAATGCTTAATGCTTGGCTTGAACTAATCACTAAGGATATTACCATCAAACAATCTAGGATTTGACATTCTTTACCTAGGTTATTAGAAAAATCAATAAAAAACGTGGTTTAAATTAGTGACATAACCAAAGACTTGGTTAATTACGATGGTGCTAGTCTTCAATTAGGAAAATTTAGGATTAGCTTTCCTAAGCTTTATGCCTATTATCTAAGTTTGAAGCATAACCAAACTCCATGATAGAATCAATAGAGATAAATCAGTGTCTTAACCATAGCATTGTTTTGATTTAAAGAACATACCCTATATTAAGCATGGCTAATCCATTAATTAAATCATTAATTACCAAAGCTTTAATTTAATAATTTAGAAAAAAGAAACCTTGAACTATTTTGCAATAGATTGAAGCTTTCTAGGTTTTATTTTTCTTATAATATATATTTTTATCATTTACAAAGCCTTAATTCCTTAAATAATTGTAATTCAATTGACTTGGTACTTACAATCATATATACAATTTTTTGGGAGATCGATACTTGGAGTCTTAAAAACACTCTGCTATATTACTTGTTGTGACTAATGCATTTATTGAAGTGTTGGCCTTAAATTAGTGGTTATTTTGTGCATTGAAATAAAGATTAATTTGTGCCAATTTTTGTGTAAGGCCTGTTGCAATAAATCTTCCTAGCAGTCTTCTTAATCTCATGTTTACAGTACAATTCACCTGTACGAGAAGATTGAGACATAAACACAAACTCTAATAAATTAAATTTTATCACCAAGCCCCAATAATGGTGGCAATAATTGATGAGTGTCAAATCTAATAATATTAATTACTTATGCTAACACAAGTGGGTAACTTGTAGATAGTGATGAGTAGGATCACATTCCAAAGGAATTTGGTTTAATTACTAGTTTTCAAATAAAGAGAATGAGTTAAGGAAAAGGTAGTTCTAAATTCTAACTAAAAAAATTAAATAACATCAAAGTCTAAATAATGAAGGATTTAGTAATGGGTAGGCTTATAGTCAAAGGTATAATCTCAGACAAGTCCTTTATATTTGATCACTGACTCAATAATACAAAATTGAAATTTTAATTAGCTATATTTTATTTTAATTAATTAGACAACAGGCCTCTTCTGGAATTGATCAAAATAATAATTTTCTTGAACATAGAGAACGTGCAAAAAACTTAGAAATAAAAAGTCTGCAATATAATCAATTTAGTTCTACAATCCTTCAAGAATTAACTTAGATTATCCTATGACTAGAAAGAAATAAATTAGCCACTGATAGTGGAAAATAAATAATAAAATGATGAAATAAACCACAACTACTGATAGCTTGTCACAAAAATATCAAATAATAAATTCCCAACTCTACCTCATTGTGTAGTACGAAGAGTTAGGGTCGAATCACAGAGAGTTAGAAGATTATTGCTATTTAAAATTTTGTAAAAAGAAGACTTGAAAAGTGATGAGAATTAAAATAGTTAAGATGCAATAAGAACAACGAAAAGGACAAATAGAAAGTAAAAGATGGTAAACCAAGAAAAAAAGCAAAGAAATGGGCCAAAAGTATTGTTGGGATTTTGGGACAATCTTTGATCCTCGAACCTAGATAGAAGGTATTTTAGCTAAGATGTTAGTCTATAGGTTAAACCAAGCTCTCAAACCCTTAGTCCATTGAAAGTAGGTGAATCTAACAAGTTTTAGAAACACCATTAACTCCACTATAACCTTAAATAAGTTCTCAAAATTTAATAGCACAGAAGCATTAGGTAACAAGGAATGACTGACTTAGGACACCTACTCACAAGCTTAGAAGGTGTAACCTAAAGGAATCAAACCGTAGACTAGTTAGCTAAGTTTACTTATAAATCTAACTAGTCTATTGGTACTTTTGTTAATTGCTATGGACTATTACATAATAAATGCTCAACCCTAGCTTTTAGATTAGGAAATTACCTAAAAGATAATGACTTGATAACACTCTCACAAATAATTTCCCATTATCCCTAAAATACATTCAAACCTTAGGAAACTAGCCATACATGCTCAAAATAACCAAATAGAAATTAAATAAACAAAACCCGTATTTAATTATAATAAATCTAGGCTGAAAAATTCAAAATTAGGAATGTAAACCAAGATTCACACTTAACCAAATGCAAACTCAAGCTAATTATCCTAATAATAAACTAATTCCAACTTAATTCACAAAATCCAAAACTAATTACACCTAAACAAAAATTGTAGTACACCTAAAACAGGGCAAAAATTAAAATAAAATGCGTTTCAACCTAAAAGCATGCACAAATTTAACTATAAAGTAAAGCCTAATTCAAAAGCATTATGAAGAAGTAAAAACCACAAAATAATCTTTTAAACCATCAAAATCTAGCCTGGGAAGACTTGAAATAATAAGTTATTGAGCTCAAACAATCAAAATTAAAGCTCGAAATTGAAGAAATGATCATCTATTGCATTATACCCAACCATCCCTACATTATCTATGAAGTTCTTATTCAAAATCCAAAAAATATTCAATCTATATTCATTGAAAGATAGATAAATGAAAATAAAACCCTCAATTCCTCAAACAACTAAAAATAAAGTTGAAAAATATCCAAAAAACTACTAGGAATTAAGAAAAAAGCAAAAACATAACCTATGGACCTAAGAACATTAAGAAACTCCAAGAAAACTAGGAGAACAAGATGAAAGCTGAGAAAATATGTGTTCTATCGACTCCCTCCCTTTATTTTGCCCTTAAGAGTGACTTTAGTTACAATAAAGATTTAAACAATCAAATGGAAAAATATTAGAACAAAATTCATGTAAAATAACTCAATTAAATTATCTACTACTAAACTTTAGCTAATAAATAATTTAGCCATACATACTAACTATTAAACATAAAGTATTGAACATGGGACACATATTTATTAATTAAATTGAAAATAAAAAAATATAATAAATCAAAGGTTTAGAAAGCACTAAAAGTATGCTTCAAACTAATTTCCAATTTCCAACACATTGTTCCACTCCTTAAAATCCTCAAAAGTTAGATTTAATGTCTATTATAATTGATTGAAAGCCAAAAAAAAAAAAAGAAAATGGAAGATCTAAAATAATTGAAAAAAATGATTATAAATTGATAAAAATCTAAATAAAAGTATAATGTAAAATCTCCAAAATATGCTTATATACATCGCAAGTGGTTTTATGGTTGATGGGGAATTGATTTTTCTAATTTTGCCTTTGGTGTTTTTTGAAACATGCCTTTAATGACATCAACATTCCTTAGAGTTAAAGATTAATGGCACGATTGTGAGCCTATATTATTCTTTTTTCTTCACCCCTATCAGTACCAGTTCAAATTTGGGTCTTTGTGGATTTGTAACCTTCCTACTTCTTTGTGATTTGTTCCACCAAATTTATTTATCATGGAAAAATTTATAAACATGTACAAATCTTCCAAATAAATAACAAACCATAAGTGCATTATATAAATGAGAAAAATTCCACTCATAGTTTATTACTCTTTGCGTTCTTACATAAGATGATGATAAGAAATGTTTCAATTTTCATAGACATATATATAATTATCATGGAATTATGTTGGGCCACTTTGTCATACTTCAGTTCTAAATGCATCATATTGTGAATATATATTCTTATAGAAAAGATGCCTAATTTTTTTTTTTTTTTTGGCATGCAGTTCATTCCTAGGTTTTGGTTTTGATGCATACACAAATACATGATGTTGTCTCCTACGTTGAGATTCAGATGATGATGCAATATTTTTACAAGAGAGTTTTCTAGTATATGTTTTTCTTTTAGGTTCTTTCCTTTAATAAAGGTGGTATATTACTTAATGGGGCATTTTTATAAATAAATCTCAAATCAAATCTATCATTAGATGCTTTTTGTGTCCTTAGCATCCATTCCATTTTTTCTTGTCCTCTAGTAAATTTAGACAATGAGTTCCTAACACTTTCTAATTTATTTTTAAAGAACCATCTTCATCTCCCAATTTTTACATGCCACTTTTATCCATGTTCTTTGATTCTACTTCAAAGATGCAGTCTCATCCACTAATTGTTTATATACTATCCTTATTCGCAGTCTTTAAATATAATTCATGTTTTAACTTTTAATTTTGTTATTTGCTTTCATTTAATAGTTTTAGTGTTTCCTTATTCTTAGAAGATATCCTTTTCTTTTTCTTAATCAAAGATTTTAAGCATTTAACTAATTGATCATAAGTTAACTCATTAACATAATCATCATTATATTTATAAGAATTTGAGTTAGATGATACCTTATCATATATGGAGCATATTTGAGCCATTTCTTCTTTTGCATTCTTATTCTCATCTTCCTAAATTTGATTGGAGCTTTCATATTTAATCTTAAAAGTGAACAAAATCTCATAAGTAGCTTCACAATTACAAAATTTATTGAACTCATCCTTACCCAATGTTCAAAATAAAATATGCAAAACTTTATAGTTAAGAGTAATTAGTTTCTCAGCCCTTTCATTCCATTTACTTTCATCCTTGGATATTATTTTCACTACATCATCTACAACTATTACTTTTATAGCAGTGTGGGGCTCATTCTCTACAATTCTCCAAAAATCAACACTATAGCTAAAAGTAGATTTTTTATGATAATTTTCTAATATCCATAATAAACATCATTAAAATAAGCGATTGTAACTAAACTTTCGTTTTTTAAATTTAAAATTGATTATTTTGTAATAAATATAGCCTATATGAGAACTTATTCTAATAAATTTCTTAATCCTTATATGGATCCTAAGAGGAGGGGTGGATTAGGTGACTTTAAATTTTTTAAATGTTTTTCTAGGTCTTTTACACGTAATTAAAAATTCCTTATAGAGGTAATGTAATAAGGAACTTAAAAAATGTAATGAATAACATGATAATATGATTGAAATAAAATAAACATGGAAAATAAAAAAGGGATGGGCAAAGAAAAGAACAAACTAATTTATAATGGCTTAGTATGCCATCTCAAACCAACGTCTACTCCCTACCTCCTTGTTCTGAATTCCACTGTCGACATAAATTTTATAACCGCTCCCCTTTTTTACTCACCCTAGTCACTTTATTTTTTAGGGTTTTAAAGAAATCCTTGATAAGTACAAATGCACAATCACACCACCCCATAATTATGCTTTGCAAAAAAACAATCTCTCTTAACTAACACACCAAATACAATCAAAATAAACATGTTAACTATTTCACAACTTATTTTGATATTTTCTAACAATTCTCGATACTTTATCCACATCCACAACTCTTATTTTCAAGTAAACTTTGGACGACTAGCCATTAATAATCGTTAGGACTTATTATATTTCAATTTTCACTTGTTTTACTATTGAAACTACCTATTATCATCATTAATCCCAAACTATTAGTTGGCCGATCTCCTTGCATTGGTCAACCAGTAATGAAAACATGACATTAGTGGATCAGTAGTAAAAACATTATACTAGTTAACCAGTTTCACTTAGTAGTTGACTAGTATACTTTAAAAGATAACCCTAATAAATTAATCCTATGCCATACTAGTTTTTAAATCAATTAAAAGCATTATCTCATTTGAAATAACCTAAATCACATCAATAAAGTTTCAAATACGTCTTTTCAACCCTTAAGTTTTAATATAACCCAACACATTCACACAATCTAACCTTAAAGCACATCTTAATATTTTAAAACACTTTTTCACACAACCTATAACACATTCACATAATGTAATTTCAAGAAACATATTAGAAATTTCAACCACTTATTTTTAACAAATAAACACATACATAGCAAACTAGTTCTTAAAATGTTTTTAGACTAGTAAGAGGATCATTAAAGACAATCCATACAGAATCCCTCTTAATTATGAAACCTATATGCCTAAATACTAAGCATGAATGTAAAATGTATGATTTAAGGCCACTAACACTTGATAAAGCTCAAGTTAATGCTCACAATGAAAAATTAAAAAGAAAACCCATTCATTTTCTATATTGGTTCTTGATCCTTTATATCTTGATTTTCATGTATCATCATTAGTTTACTTTTTCTCTCAGGCTCCAAATTATATCATTTAAAGTTCTTTTCTTTGCATGGATGATTCCAAATCATCAAACAGAAAAGAAATGTTAGTAATATTATTTTTTCATCATCAAAACGTAGGTGGAATCTCTCTTGGTTCAATAGTTAGTGTTGATAATCAAATTACATTTTTGTGACATGTTTAGAAGCCAATGGTTAGGAAGGAAGAGTGAGAAAGTGTTTGAATACAAAAGAGCTTAATTGATCATAACCATTAAGTCACCAAAGCATATTTACACATAGGTGCAAGAAAAAAATTTGCTAAGATATACAATCTTAATTAATAAGCTAGGATACATTTTCATCCGTGTCACTCCTTACATCTTTCCCATTACTATCTATGACTAATCTATCCTCCATTATAAAATGGACATAATATAATGTTACAACATGGATATTTATGGCCAATAATGATAAGTGAGACATTTTGTATATGCATTCTAAATCCAAATTAATTAGTGATAAGTATGTTTTTAGGTTGTTTTCATGTGTTTTAAGTGTTTTTTATGTGTTTCAATCTTAGCTTATTATATGTTTTGCATCTTTTCATTGTCTTTTATGTGTTTAATTGTTTTCTGGTATTGTTTAGTGTTTAAGGGTAAGTTTTAAGCTTTTTTTAGGGATAGATTGATGCTCTTTAGAGGATGGTTTCACAGGTAGCAGAGTTTCAAAATTCGATATGACATAGTTGATTTAGTAAAGTCATTAGGAATAATTTTAGAGCTTCTATTCTATGCCATTTGGTGGGGTGTAAGAACAATATGAGAGGAGCTTTCTGTCCAAATTTCAAGTTAATTAGAGTTCGAGAAAAGGAGTTTGGCCAGAAGAGTGGAGGATGTAGAGAGATATTAAAGTGTAGTGCATGATTGTGACTTCACTGGATGACAACCTTTTTTCACCCTTGTGCACAAGCACTAGGGTGATAGGTAAAGATGACCTATTTCAAGTCAAGCACAGGATTTTTTAGTTGGGGGCCCTCCTTTTGGACATATATGAGTGCTCAAAACCTATGAGTGTCTAATAATCATTAAAACACATCTAAAAGAGGCAACTTTGAGGGTTTTGGTGGCCACCCAAAAGAAGAAAAATTGTCTTCCTTGGGAAAAAAAAAAGAGATTTCAACATCTAGTTTTTCCAGCCTCTGCGCCTGAGATGACCTGGACCACCTCTTGCGGGAGCCCAGCGTGCAACTCGTGAGTCACGCCCAACCCACTCATCCTACACTTAGGCCACATGCCCAGCCAGCCTTCGCCCCAGCCCATCAGGCAGCCTCCCCCTTCCAGCCTCCTTGGCTGCGCCTTGCAGCCTCTAGACTCGCCTAGCCATACCAACCCTTGCAACTCCAGTCCAAAGACAGCCCTAGATTTTAATTCAAGCAGCAGCAGAAATAAAGGGAGGCATTCAGACAAATGAGAGATGAAGAAGGAGATAGTAAATAGAAGAGGCTGTGGTGAAAAACACTAAGAGAGCAGCAGCCAATGAGGATTCAGACAGAATTGGACAGCAAGCTCTAAGCCACAAGCACAAAAACCTCAAGTTCATCAAGTTTTTATTTATTTTTTTAGATTTATTTTTATTTTATTTTATTATGTTTTTCATTTTCAAGAATATAGACTTAATGGAATTTATTTTTGTTATTATGTGTTTGTTGCGTTGGTTAGGTGACTTTAAAAATGACGGATGTTTTGAAATGATTTAACTTGAAAACCAACGGACTTTTTAGGCAAGTGCACCTATTGAAAAAGTAATAAAGTGGAGTAAAATTTCAAACTACGAATGTTGGTCCCACGGGGAATTGATTACTTAATTACCAAGTTGATTAGATTACAATTATTTAGGAAAATGTAGAGAAATTGATTAGAATTTGGAAAAAGGCTAAAATTGGTTGTTTTGGTTCAAACACTTAAAAAATGAATTTTAATTGCTTCTGAAAAATTCCTAAAATTACAAAATGTGTAAAAGAGCTATGAATTAGATGTTTGATGATTTATTTGAGTTTAAAAATAGGTATAATGTTTGATTAAAGTCCTTCACGAAATCAAAACAAAGCTATGATTAAGACTTTTATTTTTCTCCATTTAATTTTATTTGAAGTTTGGTTATGCTTTAAAATCAAGTAAATGGGTAGAAATATCAAGAAGGTGAGTTCTGGAAAATTAAGTTCAAAATTCCAACTTTCACAAACATTCCAGGTTTGGCCATGCAAGGATTAATTTATGTTACTAATTGATTAATCAAACAATTTAAGATGATTTCTCATGCTTAAACTATCTTAAATCCTAATCTTAAGTGGCCAGCTTAAAATTGGTAGTTTAAGATCTTCAATAAGCAAAATATAGACATATAAACATGCATATAAACTCATCTAAAACATCAAAACATCAATTCATAGCAACAGATACGATTAGCCACTCATTTGAATCAAAACATGCAAGATATACATCTTAAATAACATATTATGAATAGATGTACAAATATGAGCTGAAATAAATAAGTTAGGAGTTACAAAACATGTTTAGAATCCTCCTGGACAAGTCTTAAACTCCTTAGTTTGTTTTGGACACCACCACAACTCTGAATCCACAAGATCTAGCAAGAAAATCAAAGCATATGCAATGATATATTCATAAGAACTTGGTCTTTGATTTAATCCAAAAAATAGGAGAATATAATGAACAACCTGAGTTAGAAAACCCCCTATGGTGATTTAGAAACTTAAATCTGTGTCTTAGCTACAATCTCTAACTTACAGAACTCAAAAATACAATCAGAAAGTCAAAATCTAAGTATTTAAAGCTTCAACTATCAAAGAAGAAAAAAAAGAGAGAAGCTAGAGCTTCTCTCACTACTCTAATCTGATTTCTCTTGATTCTCTCCATGTTCTGAGTTGTTTTTGGTTGTATGCAGACTCTGGAAGACTCCCCTCACATGCCAGGAGATAAGGGCCTTAATGAAGATCACGCCAATGTTAAAATCTGGAAGATATGGAGCTGAAATTGTTGACTTGGAGTTCAACGGCACCCTACCTCCCTATAATGGCACCATCACAGGGTGCCGTTATAGGTCGAAACCTGGATAGTTCAACGGTCCCTTGATCATCAGACAATGACACCCTCTCCTGGTGCCGTTAATGGATAGCAACAAGAGGAGTTCTTGATGTTTTTTATCCAATCTGCATCATTAAGCTCCATTATGCAAATCAAACATAATAAGGCATTAATTAAACAATTAAACACTGAATTAGGGGTCATAATTCAAC
>JAOXYD010254812.1:0-16159 GCA_028565735.1 Pinacopodium congolense
TCCCCTCAACCACACATATCATACAGGGTGTCATACATTGCTTGATCGAGTTTGCTTCCTTTATGAATTTTAAAATTAGTAGAATACTAAATATATAAATCCATTTGAACATTCTGACTTTAGCTATTTCCAAGAGATAAATTCGTTGATCTTTCTACAAACCAACGCAAGCCCAAAAGGGGAAAAAAGAAACATCTACACATAATGCTCATTTACACTAAAATAGAAATTCCATTTATGATTTTATCATCTAAAAAAATTGTTACTAAAAATTATTTTAAAAAACACCTAGATATATTAAAAATTGTTTAAAATAATTTTTACTAAATTTTTGTCAAGTTATTTGAACTAAATTCACAATTAAATTCCAATTATAACAGTTAAATTTTGTCATATATTTAATAGTCACTTACAAAAAATTTATACTAAAATAACTTGATAAAAATTCAATAATATTTCTTTTTTTAACTGTTTCTTTTAGGTAATATAGCATGATGAAAATATTTTATAAAATCATAACATAAATTGTGCAACTTTTACCCTTGTTTACTTTCCAGATACAGATACTTTTACTCTTCATATAATCAAAAATGTCTCCCCTGTTTATAACCTCACAAATAAAAAGGTGAAAAAATGACTTCTATATTAGATGGAATCCTCTAAAATTTAAAAGACTTTCGTATTTGCATTTTTCCTTAAAACTTAATTTCTTTTAGTAAAGGATCCATAATTACCTTAACTTTGTTTCTTTGCTATCCCTAGTTAACTAATCTTATTGGGTGCTTGATTAGTTAAAATACATTTGCGATTCAGTCTAATGGAACAATAGCAAATTGTAAGCACCACTAGACCATAATTTCTATTGCAAGCTAATTCAGTCCCCCTCTAACATCAAAGATGTAAACACTTTATAAATACATTTTATGTGTTCAATGACAATTTAGAAGTGTAAATAAAATAAATAACTTAGCCACTTTTCCCTCTCTACTTCTCCTTTCTTCTTCACCATCATCATCATCATGATCATGATCATCATCATCTTCTTCTTCTTCTTCCTCTTCTTTTGTTTAGTTATTTTATTATGGCAGTAGCAATCTTGAATCAAGAGTCTTGACTCTTGATATTGAATGATCTGCCTATCTATGATAATTGTCAACGATGACCTTTGCAAAAATAATTACACGGCCAGGGATTATCCCAGGGATTATCTCGACGAGGTTGACCAGGACCCACTTGCAATTTCCTGGCCTTCTCCTCTGCAAAGACAAAGATAAACTCATTCTTCGTTTAAACTGAATATAGTAAATCTATATGGACAATTAAGTATTGGAAAACATAACACATATTAAGATAGAAGACCCATATTTGGACTACTCATTTTCTGAGGTATTATATATCAAATTACAGAAGGGATTTCTTTAAAATAATTCTGAAAGTTCTGCAAATCTAGGAAAATATTAATCTCATCCACCCAGAATAAAATTTTTGCTATTATCATACGAACAATTAAGTTTAGGATCAGTTCATCCTAAATTAATTGATAAAGAGAACCAGTCACTATCTAAATAATAGACCCCGTCAGTAACTCTACATCTATTTAATGCAACTTTTAAGTCAGTCAGAATAAAGTTTCAGTCTCTATTATTTAGAAAGTTATAAAAATGCATGATGCCATTCTAATTTAATCAAAGAACCAAAGCAGTATATACTTGCCAGCACTATTTGGAGGAGGTCTGACAGTTCTTGGAAGATCTCTGGACGCCATTGCATAGACCATAAGGAGCATGAAAACAGTGAAGAGTGCTCCCAATAGACGTAAAACCCTAGTAGAAGCCATGTTTCTAGTTCGGTTGATCATAAAGCTCGATGTTCGAAGGTGTAATTGCTTGTTATATTTATACTCAAACCTGTTCCACAGGAGTTTACTGCACTTTGATGATTTGCGTGCGAGACTTGGAATGTTAACAGAAGTCTTCCACGCCCATTGTCTCTGTCCTCGGTCTAAAGGAACGTCATCCATAGACTAAAAGCTCCAGTACTCTTTGACTAATTTAATACGAAAGGAAAAAAAGGTATGTCGAATGGGTGAAGGTCATTGTATCTAATTGAAATCATTCAAATATTTTCATATATTTTAAATATATTTAAAGGATATAGAGAGATATTTAAATTATTTTATATAATAATAGTCACAGAGAACCACTACTTGCCAACAATATAGTCAATTCCAATATTAAATTAAAAACTTTGGTAGACAACAGACAGCATTGGTTGATTTCATCGTAATGTTAATAATCGAGGCTCAAGATGGACTTGTATCTGCTCTTGTGACCCAGATTACTTGGTGTTCTATATGTTATTTTGGACAAGTTACTTTTTGGAAAAAAAAAAATGGAAACCAAATATATATTTTTTAATAATGGAAACCCCATTAAATGCTATGCTTAAATTCTTGAGTATAAGTAGTCATTTCATATTTTTAATATATTATTTAATGAGTCACTTGTTCAATAATAAATTCAAAATATAGTGAAAAATCTTGTATCCAACTTATCATTTTTTGGTTTGCAATAACTCCTGGTCTGTTAACTTCAAGTATATGGATAATCAAATGCCATTAACGATGGCACACAACTTGCAATGAAGAGACAAAAGATGGCCCAAATTAAGATTTTAATTTATGGAATACATCATAATTGGGTACTATTATAATATGAATTTATTTAATACTAACTTAATAATTATGATAAAAGATTTAATCTTAACCGCAATATTATGATTAATAAATTTTTTCATTTAATGATGTATGTTCTTTAAACTTATTTTAAGGAGGTGGCCCTGGCCTTGCTCTCTGTATTCTTATAGATTTAAGGATATTAGATACACTTAGAGTGAAGATACATTAGGCCTCCAAATACTATAGTTGAATCAAGCCTAAGATTTGGTTTTAAGTTGTTAATTTACTAAATAAATTATTTAATATGGGGACTATTACATAAACCTGACAATTAACCCAAGGCGCACTAGAAATAGGTTGCTTGATTGGTTCAAATTTTTTCGAAACAGTCATAACTCGTGAACACATTTGTCCTTCAACTCAAAGATAATAGGTATACCTTTAAGATACACAAACAAATAATAGGTATTCGACCATGGTTCACGAGTTATGACCGTGCAAAAACAAGGATAATAGGTAGCAGGACCATGGTTCATCTCTATATTAAGATAAGCTCTTTGTACGCATACTTACGAGTACCGAAAAAATGAGGTTTAATTTAACAGAAATTTTTGGAAAATGCCTCCACGCCATTGCTGTAGCCCGAAGGAAGATAACGGTTAAGAGAAGAAAAGCCCTTTTCGGAGCCATATTTCTCTTGATGATCATTAAACAAATTTCATAAAGAAAATAAATTCTATGTATAGACTTTTAGCCGTAATAGAAGACTTTCACGTCCATACACTGAAGATATCCTGTCAATTTCTATCTTTAAAAAATTTACCCCACCAATTGAGGTCATACATCCATTATTTTCAACAAAGTAGGCATTCTTGATAGTTCAAAGTCATTTTTTTTGAAATTTTGCTCACCACTAATATGTTGAAAATAAAGTTGAAATTTGAATTTTTGAAACAATTTTAAAAGAGTAGTTGAATGACCAAATCTTTATCAATTTAGGTAATTTAAAAAATAATTTTAAATTTTTATATGTCTATATTAATATAATCTTAGACCATTTGAATTTACTGAGACTTTTTATATGTAAGTTTTATTGTATCCTTCTATTTCTAAATAACTTAAAGTTCGTAATTCTAAAATTATCCATTAACTCTATAAATAGTCATGTAATATTTAATTTATATAAAATTTAAGAATAAAATGTCTATAATAATAACACTTTTTCTTTTATTGTTTGTATATTTGTATAAGTATTTGCGATCTTAATATTTTTCTAATGTAATAACTTCAACAATAATAACATGTAATTTAAGACTTAATGAGATAACAATTGCGGCTTTAAGTTTTTCTATTGTGAGAATTCTATTTTGAAAATATCATTTGCTAGAATTTTCACAGTATATTCCATAATATAAAATACAATTTTGAAATGTTAAGTGTATTGAATGATAATATCTTTTCTTTCATAAACTGTTTTTTTTTTAAACTATGAGGTGTATTCTTAACCTTAAGAATGTCATATATTGCATGAACGAGTTTGCTTCCTGTATGAATATTAAAATTACTAGATTATTAAATATATAAACATAGTTTCCTTAATATTTAAATTCATATGATATATCTAACTTTAGCTATTTCCAGGAGATAAATTAGTTTCTCTTTCTACAAACTACCGCAAGTCCAAAAGGGAAAGAAAGACATATACATATAATGCTCATTTATACTTGGATAAAAAATATATAATTCATTTGTGATTTTATTCATATAGAAATAAATTTGTTACTTGAAATTATTTTTAAAAAACACTTATTTATATTTAAAAAAATTTAAAAATTGTTTACTAAATCTTTATCAATTTATTTTAACAAAATTCGCTATTTAAATTAACAGTAACTTACAAAAGAATCATACGAAAATAATTTAATAAAAATTATATTAAAAAATTCTTTTTTAATAATTTCTTTTAGGTAATATAGTACAATAAAATTTTTTATAAAATCATAATAGAAAGTGTGTAACTTTTAACTTTTTCACTTACCGTTGACATATTCTTTCTTTAGCTCTTCATAGCTCAAAAGGAAGTGATGTAGGATGAGTAGAAGAAATAATAAATCGAGGTTAAACTTATAAGGATTAGGAAAATAGGGTCATAGGGTATAAGTAGGTTGCTGGAAAATTAGTTTCAGGATTGAATTTTATGGTATGTTGACAAAATTCTAGATTTACGATAATTGGAAACATAAGGTTTAAGTGCTAGAATTTTAGGGAAAAAAATTAGGGTTTAGAGTTGCTGGAATTTTAGATTGAGTAAATAAACAAGGGGGTAGGAAACTAGGAATCACTCTTAGGACTAAGAATCACTCCTAGGACTAAGAATCACTCTTAGGACTAAGCATCACACTTTCTTTAGAAACTCAAGTTTAGAGAAAACAAAATTTACATCTTTTTAATGAAGGATTGACTACATTCATATTTATAGAAAAAAAAATCCATAGAATCCTTATTTTAGTAGTAAAAAATTTTCTAATTAAATTCCGAACTTAAATCCTATTTTAATAGGATTTTCTTATTCTTAAATAAGTAATAAAGTCATTATCTTATAAGGAAACTACATCTAAAGTCCCTTTCTACTAAGAAATTGTAACATAAACAAAATTTAGGAATCTTAACAAAAACAAAACTTTTGCCCTTATATTTATTATCAATTCAACTCCTAATTGTCATCCCATAAAATTAAAGTTTGTGGTTGAGTAACTTTTCCTCTTTTATTTCTTTTGTAAACTTTAAAATCTTTTGCATCATTTCTCCCGGTTTGTCTAAAGTCGTCATTGACATTGAATGTGACAAATATTGTTCATATAATTTTGGATTTAACTTCTGAAATTATGTATCTGAAATCTAAATACTGTTAGAAATTAGTCTTCCTTTCCTTTTGACAAAAAATTGTTGATATCCACTAAATCTTGTAGCTACAATTTGTTCATTAAGAACATCTTCAATCTCCTTTTTAAGATGAGGGGTGGTTAGAATTTTCACCGTTGTAGTAGGAGATTGTATCTCATCATGTCTATGATAAATAATTAAATTTGCCACATTAAAGATAGGACTAATTCCCATGTCACTTTGTAACTCTAAAATATAAGCATTAGTACTTATCTTCTTAAGGATCTTATAAGGTCCAGCACTCCTTGAACGAAATTTTTTATATTTTCTCTTTGGAAATTGCTCCAGACAAATCTTTATCATCACTATATCTCCTTCATTAAATTCCACCAATTGACGATATTGATCAGTATGTTCTTTATAAGTCAAGTTGCTAGTGGTTATGTTTCATCGTACTTCATCAAATATGTCTCTCATGTGTTGATCAAAACCTTCAACTTTAACACTAATTCATGTAGTTGGTGGTAAAGACACCAAATCTATAGGTTTTCTTAACTGAATTATCGAAACTATCTTAAAAGAACTCTTCTCGATTGATCTATTTATAGAATTGTTGTATGCAAATTTTGCTATAGGAAGAATCAGATCCCAATTATTTACATTATCTCCAACTAGACATCTTAATAAGTCTCCCAAGCTGCTATTCACCACTTCTATTTGTCCATTAGTTTGAGGATAGAAAGAGCTTGAAAAATGAAGCTTAGTATTTAATGTTTTCTATAGAGTTCTCCAAAAGTAACTCATAAATTTCACATCACGATCAGAAACTATAACTAAAGGTAAACCATGAAGACGTACAACTTCTCTGAAGAAGAGTTTAGCAATATGGACAACATCATAGGTCTTCGCACAAGGAATAAAATAACTCATCTTTGAAAATCTATTCACTACCATAAAAATACCCTCTTATAGACTTAGGGATTCCTAAAACAAAATCCATACTTATATCTTGCCGTGGTTCTTGTGGCACAAGCAATAGTGATTATAGTCTAGAATTTTGCTTCTTTCCTTTAACTAGTAGACAGGTTCGACACTATCTTATTAGCTTAGACACATCTCACTTTAAAGAGGGCCAATAAAAGTGATTTTCAACCATTACTATGGTTTTATTTCTTCCAAAAATCCTATTACCCCTCATCTATATAATTCCCAAATCACATACTCCTTTATAGAATTATTAGGTAGGCTAAGTTGATTTCCTTAAAAAAGATAGGCATCATGAATTACAAAAGGGAAGTGGTTGTACCTTTGTCTAGCTGCAATTTCTGAATAAATTATCTCAAAATCTCGATTTGAAGCATATTCTCTTCTTATTTCTTCAAATCCCACAACTTTGACAGATAGAGTGTTAAGCAAATGACTATTTCCACTTAATGCATCTGCAACCTTATTTTCTACTTCTAGTCAAGTTATATTGTTCAAAAAAACTAACTCCATGTAACGTGCCTTTTGATTAAGTTTTTTTTAGACTTGAAATGTTTGAGAAATTTATGATCTGAATATAGAATAAACTCTTTGTATAAGAGATAGTGTCACCAATTGTAAAGAGATTGCACTACTGCATAGAACTCCTTGTCATAGATAGAATACCATGGCTTTTCTTCACTTACATTTTCACTAAAGTAAACAATTGGATGTCCTTTTTGGCTGGGTATGCCTGCAATTCTCATATGAGATGCATCACAAGCTACTTCTAATACCTTAGAAAAGCCTGGCAGCTGTAAAATAGTTGCTTTGGTCATCTTTTTCTTGATTTCTTGAAAGGCTTTAGTTGTTGCCTTTATCTAAGTAAATTGTCATGTCTTCATACAATCAGTTAAAAGTGCCATTATAATGCTAAAATTATAGATAAACTGCCTATAGGATGTTGTTAGGCCATGAAAAATTTATGTCTTATATTTGGAATGGACCAATCAAGTATAACTTTGATCTTCTCGGGATCCATCTCTACTCCTCGGTAAGATACATCAAACCCCAAAAATACAACTCTTGATTGCATGAAAGAGCACTTCTTTAGGTTAACATAAAGTTTCTCTTGCCTCAAAACTCTTAAGACTTGTTAAAGATGTAATAAGTGATCTTTTTTAGTCTTGCTATATATTAATATGTCGTCAAAATAGACTATTAAGAATCTACCCAAAAATGGTCTAAACATTTGAGTTATCACTATCATAAAATTACTAAGTGCATTTGTGAGACTAAAAGGCATTGCTAACCATTCATAAAGCCCTTATTTAGTCTTAAAAGTTGTTTTCCATTCGTCCATTGGTCTAATTATGGTTTGATGGTATCCACTTCGCAAATTTATCTTGTCAAAGATTGTAGCTCCACTTAATATGTTTAACATGTTATCAAGGCATGGGATTGGAAACCTATATCTGATAGTAATCTTATTTATTGACCGATAATCGATGCACATTTGCTAACTTCCATCTTTTTAAAGGGTTAATAGTGCTGGAACTGCACATAAACTAATAATTTCTTAAATGAATCCCTTTTTGAGTAACTCTTCTAATTGTCTCTTCAACTCTTCATTCTCCATAGGATTTAAGCGATAAGCTGGAAGATTCGGTAAAGTAGATCCAGGCACTAAAATTATAGTATGTTGAATGTACCTTAAAGGAGGTAATTTACTTGGTAAATCATTTGGTGTAAGGTCTGAAAAATTAATTAGCAATTCCTCCGCTTCTTTTGGTAATGCTTGGAGTGTTTTAGGAGCTGTTTCTACTACATCCCTCACTACTTCTGCTACCTCCCTCACTACTACTGTAACTACAATGCATTTTTGCCTGTTGACAACTTCAAATTCCTTCTTGTTAAGGATATTAAGAAGCTTTTTCTGAGTACTTTTGACTATCTTGTTACTTCCTCTTTTCTTTTTTATCGTGCCCCCTTTCATAGGCTTCAAAATTATCTTCTTTCCATGAAATATAAACTGATATGTGTTAGCTTTTCTAAAATGCTGGACATCATGATCATAAAGCCATAGTCGACCAAGTAACATATGGGATACTTTCATAGGAATGATATCACACTAAATAGAATATTTATAAATTTTTAATTTGAAAGACACTAAGCATCTTCGATTAACAGGTATAGTGTTATCATTCACCCAAGCAACTTTGTAAGGTCGGAATGCTTCTCTGAAAATAAATTCAATCGTTTTATCATGCTTTTTAAAACTATATTCATACTACTTCCTCCATCAATGATAAGTTTATATACTTTTTCTCCACATCTAACTTGAGTAAAGAAAATAGTAGTACGAAGCCATTCTTCTTATTCTTCAATCTTAAGGATGGTAAGTTTGCACCTCACTACATTAAGATTTGATAGACCAGTTTATTCATCACTAAGAACCTCCTTCTAGCTCCTCTCCATCTTCGTGTTCATGCACGTATTCTTTATATTCTTCATCATCTTCTTTTGCCATTATGTGTAATCCTTTATTAAGGCATTTATAGGCATAGTGACCCCTCTCATTACATCGGAATCACTTCTTTTCATTGTTGCCTCTTTTGTCCCAGTTTTTGCTATAGTCTAGCCTTTAAATTCAGCTCTTTGGACTGTTTTCTAGTTGTTCGAAAATGTAAATTTTGATGAATTAAGGGTCATCCAAAAATTTTCCAGAGTTGTAGTTCTCTTCATGCAAAACTCCCCACTTAATTTTTAAAATTCCTGCTTACTTACTAACCTATGTATTGTTCTGCTCTCAAAGCCAAGTCATATACATCTTCAAGGGCGTAAATCATTTGCATCATTAGTTCCTTGCGAATTTCTACCCTTAAACCATTTTTATAGGGAGAGATGAATTGCCGTTCAGATTCCATTCCCTTACATCAAATAGAAAGCTTATAAAAAAGTTTCGTGTATTTTGTTACAGACATGCTTCCTTATCAAAGTATTGTGAGTTGATGTTGGAGGTCTTCTTGATAATGAGATGGTAAATATTTCTCAATTAACTTCAATTTCATCTCTTTTTAAACAATAGGTGGCTGGCATTTTTTTCGAAGTCTATCTTCTATCGATCTCCATCAAATTTTCACATGTTCAACTAACTTTATCTTTACAAATTGAACTTTTCGGTCTTTTTACATGTTATATCAATCAAAAAAATCCTCCATAATTGTTATCCAGTTTAAAAAAGGTGAGGATCCATCTTTCCAACAAAATTAGATGCTTCAACTCGAACTTTCTTAGTAATATCATCAAGTAGATTATGCGTTTCAGCTCGAACATGGCCTCTAAAATCATCTCTAAACGTTTCTGATGGGTTCTTTTGGCTTGGATTTCTCGGTAAGCTTTGATTTTTTAATCTCACTGGTTGTTGATTTGTTTCAACCACTTCATCTTGTATATCACTTTCTCCTCCTTCCATATCAAGTGTAGTTTGTTGTCCAATATTTTTTTCTAGATTAGTTTTTGGAGTTCTTTATGTTCGAGAGTCCTTAATTTTCAATTTTTTCATAATTCTCAAAAGTATTTCATCTCGCTCTTGATCGTTAAATATTCTTTTATACTCCCTTCCACTACGTATTGCCATTGTGAACCAAAACTTTGATACCAATTTGATGTAGGACGAGTAGAAGAAATAATAAACTAAAGTTAAACTTTTAAGGATTAGGAAAATAGGGTCGTAAGATAAGTAGGTTGCTAGAAAATCAGTTTCAAGTTTGAATTTTAAGATAGGTTGACAAAATTCTAGATTTAGGATAACCGGAAACACTTAGGGTTTAAGTACTAGAATTTTAGGGAAAAAACTAAGGTTTAAGGTTGCTGGAATTTTAAATTGAGTAAATAAACAAAGGGTAGGAAATTAGGAATCATTCCTAGGGTTAAGAATCACTCTTAAGGGAAAGCATCACACTTTCTATAGAAACTCAAGTTTAGAGAAAACAATGCATCTTCTTAATGAAGGGTTGATTACATACATATTTATAAGAAAAAAAATCCATAGAATCCTTATTCTAGTAGTAAAAAATTTCTAATTAAAATTCCAAACTTATCCTATCTTAATAGAATTTCTTGATTCTTAAATAAGTAATAAAGTCCTTATCTAATAAGAATATTAGATCTAAAGTCCTTTTCTAATAAAAAAATCTTAATACAAACAAAACTTAAAAATCTTAACACAAACAAAACTTCAGTCTTTGTATTTGTTATCAATTCAACTTCTATTTGTCATCCCACCAAATTAAATCGTGTAGTTGCAGTTGCGTAACTTGTCATCTTTTATTTCTTTTATAAAATTTATTCTTTTGCATCAAAAAATGGGTATATAATAAAAAACATGTCCCATATATATAATCTCAAGAAAAAATAGGTGAAAAAAGACTTCTATATTAGATGGAATACTCTAAAATATAATAGACCTTTTTATTTGCATTTTTCTTTATAAAACTTATTTTCTTGACTTGTTAGTAAAGGATCTAGTACTTTATGTACATAATTGCCCTAACTTTGCCCTTTTTTTAAGAAATTAAAATTTTTTACTTTACCAAGATTTGAATTTGAGTAGAGTTGGATGTCTTAACTGTGCCTTTTTGCTATCATAATTAACTATATTATTGGTTATTTGATTAGTTAAAATTCATTTTGCAATTGAGTCTATTGATACGATAGCAAATAGTAAGCACCACTAGAACATAATTTCTATTATAAACTAATTCAGTCCCCCTCTTACATCAAAGACGGAAACACTTTATGACCATTTCGAAATGTAAATAAAATACATAATTTAGCCACTTTTTCCTTTCTACTTCTCCTTCCCTCTTCTTCTTCTTCTTCATTATTTGTAGTAGCAGTCCGGAATCAAGAGTCTTGACTCTTGATATTGAAAGATCTGCATATCTATGATAATTGTCAACGATGACCATGGCAAAAATAATAATTACACGGCCAGGGATTATCTCCTGGAGGAAATGGTCTGTACTGCTCCTCTGCAAGGACCAAAATAAACTCATTCTCGAATTAAGCTAGCTATGGTAAATCTTACGTGGATAAATAAATATTCGTAAACATAATACATAATAATATAGAAGACCCATATTTAGAATACTTATTTTCTCTATTATTATATATCAGTTTGGAAAAGGGTTTTCCTTTAAAAAATTCTGAAAGTTCGGCAAACCCTAGGAAAACATTAATCTCATTCATTCAAACTGAGACCTTGTAATTATAAATTGGAACTTGAGTTTAGGATCAGTTCATCCCAAAATTAATTTAAACAAAGAGCCAAAGCAGTGTATGCTTACCAGCACTATTGGGACGAGGTTTGACAGTTCTTGGAAGATCTCTGGACGCCATTGAAGAGACCAGAAGGAGCATGAAAACAGTGAAGAGCGCTCCCAAGAGACGTAAAACCCTAGTAGAAGCCATGGTTCTAGTTCGGTTGTTCATAAAGCTCGATGTTCGAAGGTGTAATTGCTTGTTATATTTATACTCAAATCTGTCCGACAGGAGTTTACTGCACTTAAGCATGCAAAAGACTTGGAATTTAATAGAAGACTCCCACGTCCATTGTCTCTGTTTTTGGCCTAGTAGGAATATGGCCCGAAGACTAGCGTGCAAGACTTGGAATTTAATAGAAGACTGCGACGTCTACTGTTCTTGGTCTAGCTTATGGGAATATGGTCCGAAGACTAACAGCCTCAGCAATCTTTGACCATGGTAACGTCACATACTTAGAGAGGCACCAGTCAGCATTGGTTGGGTTAGTCATAGTGATAATAGTCAAGTTTCAAGATAGACTTGTATCTCCACTTGTGACCCAAGTTGCTTATTGTTTTATATGTTTTTTTGGATAGTAAGTAATAAAATGTAGGATTTTATAGTTAAGATTTCGTGTCAAGTAATTCTTGAATGCAAAGAACAACCTATCAATTATGCGCTTTTAATAGGGATGAAAAATTAGTTTAGATTAACTTGGCACAAAATTAATGAGTCACAATCTAATTTGATCTGATCTAATTTCCGATTGATTTTTTTTTCCTATTCGATCAGTTATAATAAATTAGATAGACCTGACTCAAAGTTATTAGATAAAACTAAGTTTAATTAAATTCAATCTCAAAGTTGATTGCAATTAAAAAGACAAAGGTAAAAAAAAAACCCGACTCCTATGCCAATACTACAACTAATAAATTATTTGACAAGTCAAACACAACCAAACCTCGTGCCCACTTGTGTCAAGTCACGGAGAAATACGGGGACTGAAATCCAAGACTTTTTAATCCTATATACACTAAAAGTCCTCTCCTACAACTAGACTTTTAATCCTATATACACTAAAGTCCTCCCCTACAACTAGACTTTTAATCCAAGACTTTCAAGGTTTGGTTTATGAGGAGGGAATTGCTCCATTTGGCTGAATTTATGTCACGGCTTAAATCCTAACATGACCCAGTCTCACTTTCTATACAATTGAATTTTATTTACTAGACACACAACTTTTCTAGACTATTCGAACGCATAAGAACCACAAAGAAGTTAAAGCACAGCTCCTCATCAACTATTTTTTTGGCAGCTGAAGTTAAAGCACAGCTCAACTATATGCAAGAATTTGGAGGCTACTCGGAAGATCAGTATCAATTGTAATGGATGACCAAGTGAAAACCTGCTTCTAAGCTAAGGAAAAAAGGTCGAAATTTTGGTTTTAGCACTCTTCAGATATTCACTTGGAAGGTTGCTTTCGCTGTATAGAAAGGGCAACAATGGTTATTGGGTAATAGAAGTAGTTATTTTGGTGCAACAATAAAAAGAATTTTCTTATCTTTTTTTTTTTTTCAGTCCAGAGTGATGGATGTTTTTCTCTATTAAGTTACTGTTTACATTAGATGCTTGTCCTGTTAACCTAAATTACGTGGATAATCATGCACCATTAATTTTTTTCTAGTTGATAATTGTTAGATTAAGGATGCCACACAACTTGCAATGAAAAGACAAAAGATGGCACAATTTAAGATTTTTAATTACGGGTTGCAGTCTGCATTATAGTTGCCTACTATTATAATAAGATTATTGTTAATACCAACGTAAAATATTATGACTCATAATCTTTTGATTTAATGAGGACATGCATCCTTCGGCACTTACTCTTGAAGAGGTGATCCAATTAGTATTCTTTGTATGCTTATGAATTAAAGATTTTTAAGTTCGTAGTTAGGATTAATTCTCACTTTAATAATTTAGAGAATAGTGGGTTAAGAGTGAAAATAGAAGTTGAATTGAATCGAACTGGCATTTAACTAGGAGCTATTAGTTCGCAAAGTGATTTGCTTGAATTACATATTTTACGGACTATTACGTGCACTTGATATTTAACCTAATACACATTTAAAAAGTAGTCGTTGCAGATTCTACTAGAGCACCTTTGTAAGGAAAAATATTTTCATAAAATATCACATTTCTTGAAATCAAGATTTTATAGGAACAAAATCATATAATTTGAAGCCCTTGTGTCGAGAGCTATAGCCTATGAAGACACAACGAAAGGTGGCCTGTGGTTCAAACTTATATTTACTAGGTGAAGTGTTTGTAGCAAAACACAAACACCATAATGTTATGAAGGCATCACATTGCGGTGAGAAACCATATAAAATGCCATATGGAGTCTTCCAATGTAATAACGCAATAGGTAGCCTATTGATAATATATGTAGCAGTTAAACTCGAATCACCCAAAAATTGCTTTGGTAGTGAGGAATGAAAAAACAAAGCTTTGGCAATCTGCAGCAATTGTTTGTGTTTCCTCTTCACCAAACCATTCTACTATGGAGAGTATACACAAGACCATTGATGCAATATTCCTAATTGATCAAACAGTGCTTGACAACTATAATTCAAGAATTTAGTTCCATTATCTGATCTAAAAGTTTTAACAGAAGAATGATACTGATTCTTAACCATGTTGCAAATCGACCGAAGCATGCTTGGAACCTGAGTTTTATAAGAAAATAAGAAAGTCCATGTAGCCCTGGTAAAGTCATCCACCAAAGTTAACACATAATGACCTCCTAAAACATTGTAGTTATGATAAGCACCCAAAACATCAACATGTATAAGTTGGAAAACTACTGTAGTTTGATGGCTAGATGAAAATGACAAACGGTATTGTTTAGCCAAAGGACACACAACACAAAATCTAGATGAATCAACAACTTTTTTGTGTAACTAAAGGTATATGTTTCAATACATTGAAGGAAGTATAACCTAAATGTTTATGCCATAGAGAACTACTAGAAATTGCATTAACAGAGTCTACAAACTGTGGTGTATCAATCGAAATAGGTGATTCAAGAGGAACTGATGATAAATGTATAACATCTTTAGCAAAAGATCTTCTATCTAAGATATACAGTCCTTTAACAAGCCGTCCAACACCCAAGACTTCACTAGTCTTCAAGTCCTGCAGTACACAATGAGAAGGAAGAAAATGGAACTTGATCCTTGCAGTAGCTATTAGCTTACTAACTGAGAGAAAATTAAACTTGAAAGTAGGAACTAATCGTATTATCAGTATGTGTTTTATTGTTTGATAGATGCGTTTTATCTGTAACGGTGTCATACGTTTATAGTTTGTTATGTTTTAGTTCCATACATTGTCTTTCTATCCAAAGAATCATAGAATATGCTTTATTGACATTTGGTAACGGATCCATCACTAGTATTTGATTCCGAACATTGTCATAGCTCTTATTAAGACCCATCAGGAACTACTTTAGCTGATTAGAAGAAGTCCTTTCAATAATGACTTTTCCTAACCCACAAGTACATTGATTACAACTATAGTGTGGTATAGGCACTAAATACAACAATTCATCCCATAATCGTTTGAGTTTGGTAAAATAGTTCACCACAGACAGATTTCCTTGTGTTATGGATGTAATGTCTATTTGCAACTTATACAATAAAGGTCTATTCGAATCCCCAAACCTTTCCTTAAGGTCTAACCATAATCTTTTGGCCGACATTGTATAGATGAAGGCCTTAACAATATCTTTTGCGATCGAATTTAATATCCATGAAATAACCATATAGTCTACTCTAATCCATCTATCATATTCCAATGAATTAGAATTAAGTATTATACATTTACTAGTAATAAAACCCAAATTTTCCTTTACTACTAGCGCAATTTTCACAACTCTGCTCAAAGATAAGTAATTATTACCAATAAGAGGTTTCGTTACAAGAACCATACCTGGATGATCAGAACTTCGTAACAACAAAGAATCATTGTTAAGTTTGATACGCTTCACTACCATCTTTCATAGCTCCCTCTATTAGTACGAAAACTAGATGCTAAAGAAAACAATACTCCAATCAATAAGAACTCCCAAGATTGTATGGCTTTGATACCATGAATGAATATAAGAGAGAAAACCAACACAATGAAGAGGAAAGCTCTAGAGTTTATTTAGTTATCACATACTTTGTTCAGCTATGTTCTTAGCTTATATATACAATAAATAACCAGAATAAAATAACTGCCATCGTCTCCTTCCTCTTTTTAAATAAAACGACAACGTATGAAACTAAA
>JAOXYD010254842.1:0-16158 GCA_028565735.1 Pinacopodium congolense
AAACTGACTTAAGTTAAGAGGCTCATTTTAAAATTTTTAGCAAACAAATTAAAATTCTTATTTTTTAATTATTAACATCATTAATGAATAATTATCTCAAAAAATTAATTAAACATATTGTTATTTGGAATTTAGAGTTTGGGAAATGAAAAACAAATTTTTTTATTTATACATATATGAAACTTCATTTAACCCGATGGGTCAACCCGCGTTAATCCGACCTGAATTTGACCATACCCGAACTCCACCCAACCTAAAATTAACCCGACCTGAAATTGACCTGAACCCAAATTAACCCGACCTGAACACAAATTGGTGTTAACCTGAAATGAATCGAACTCAATATGACCTGACCTGAACCCGAATTGGTGTTAACCCAAAATGTCCCGAACCTAAAATGACCCAACCCGAACCCGACCTAACCCACCCGATTGACATCCCTAGGTGTAGGCGATAAATGTAGAGACCCGTCATCCTGCTCGACACTTTCAAGCTTTAGCTTGTTTGGCTATAGCTCATTCTCCAAGTTAACATTATGCGGCTCTTCCTCTTGCTTCTTCTCTTTCTCTTGGACTTTCAACCTTGCCCTTTGTATCTTGTTCTTCCTTTCCCATGATAATAGTCGTTAACTACTCCCTTGGATTTGCTTCGGTATTAAGTGGTAAGCTCCCTGCATTGCTAAAAGATAAAACATGCGTAAGTTAACCTACCTGTAACTCCAAGTTGTGGATGGATGTAGCATGATGTTGAAAATTTTGGTCGAACTTTTCCTTCTGACTTGCAAATTTGGTGTCCATAACATCCATCATCTTGTCTAACTTGCTCTCCAATGACTCAAAGCAGTCTTGTTGAAATCTGAAAGGTTCTTGTGCGTGCACTTGACCAGTTGCATAATTAGGATTCCATAAAAAATTTTGGTGGTTTTGCCACCCCAAAGTATAAGCATTAGAATAAGTGTTGTTACCTCTTGAATACACCCCCATATAGTTTACTAGCTCAAATCCCCATGACTCCATCCAAAATCAATAATTTGTATCATGGTTGAACTGCCAACATAATTCACATAGAAACTGCACAGTTCCAATAAAAGAGGAAGATGTACCTTGTAAGTTGCTTAATTGTTTGGTAAGTGCTGAAAATTGTGTTTGAAGAGCTATCACTGCATCAAACGAAATCATTGCCTTTTGTTCCTTGAATTCTTGCGTCACTAAGCTCATTGGACCATCTCGTGCTTCCTGTGTTTATACAACTGCAATGAAATAATAAAAATATTTTAAAAAATCCTTAAATTAAAAGAATCCAAGTTAAACAAGATGCTAAAATTGCAATCCTCGACAACAACGCCAAAAATGTGTTTGTTAGTTTTAATTACACTGCAAGTATACAAATTGCAACTTATAGTATAATTGGTATTGATCCCTTGAGGATTGAATTTAGACACCTAAAGATTTGAACTCACTTTGTTTAAGGTAAAAATAGGATGGTAGAAACTGAAAATTAAACTTAAACTAACGAAACTTGAATAAAAATAATCAAAGAAGAAAGTAAAATAAGGAAGATACTCAATAGTGGAGACTCAGGAGTTGTTCTATCCTTATTTATCCTCCTTTATGTTATCAACTTAATTTTGTTTGACCTAAGATTTCCTAAAGTTTCATTACACTCACTCAAGGTGTAATGATTTCACTAATTGAAGTAAGATAGAATTAACTTTGCAATCTCTCAATCTATAAAACCTTTCCTAAATACTCAACTAGATGTGAAGCAATCCTATAGGTAATTAATAAAACAGTTAAGATCTCTATTTAACCACTTATTCATCTATTAATTTCAGGTCCGTTGAGTTACCAACTCTCGTTGCACACTCTAACTCAAATAAATCAAGACAATCTTAAGCTTAATAATCAACACAAACAACTATGTATTAAATCAATAAGAATAAATTTGGATAAACAATTTAAGAACAATCCCTAAACTAGATTTAGCCATCCATAATCATATTCAATCAAGTAATATTTAGATTCAACTTGAAAAGGAAGGCAAAGGAAAAGAGAAAATTAATGGTGTAGGTTGAAGCCTCCTTTTTAGGAAAATCGGGATACACTTATTGAATCTTGAGTCTCCTCTTCAAAATTGAGTTCTCCACCTTTCGTCTCTCTACAAAACCTTATTTTCTATCTTGTGTCTCTCCTAGGGTAATAATTATGGCTACTAGGTTAATTTCTATGACCTTTTAATGCCAAAAACTCCTAAAACATGTCCCTATACGTTTTGCCATGTCACCCTACCAAATCAGCTTTTTCCAACTTTGACCTTTGCTTGATATTTTCACTATATCTTCCTCCATAGACCTCTTTGTGATTTTAAATTTGATACGTAGGCTCTGCACATGTTGTTAGAGCTCCCTATAATATTTCACTACAATCAGAGCTATATAAGGGCATTTAAGGCATCACCAAATTTTCAGTACAAAAACTGATATTGATTTTGGGTTTCATTCGTTGCCTACAATTCCAAGCATCAAAGTGTATCAATCCATTCCTGAAATAGGTTCATATTTTGCCCTCAAATACTAAACAATACCAAAAACAATCAAACACATAAAAGATAATGAAAAGGAATCCAAAAGTTCATACTAATTAAGTTTCAACCACACAAACAATACTTAAATCACCTAAAAACAACCTAGAAACATAGTATGAAAGCACACTTATCAGTAAGGGAATGGCTAGCTTAAGTCATAAATATACAAGCTCAGATCATGTAACTTAAAGAAAAAAACTCTAGATCAATTGATTAAGTTTTGATTACAAATTCAATTAACCTATTTCTACTCTTGACATTAACAAGTGACAATTACAGATCACAAGTCAATACTTAACTTTCAAACTAGAAATTATAAATAAGGCGATCAATCCTATAAAGTAACTCCTAATTCTTGAAATTCAATTGAAGTTTTTATTTAATCTTACCATTGCACACAATAACCATTAAACCCAATTCTAATCTCGCAATTGCAATCCCTTTGTCATATCGATATCCTTGAACCTAAAAGAAATTAATTTGGCATATTGAAATTTATTTAAAAAGTAAATAATATCAAGGAATTCATCATTGATGAAAAAAATTAAAGATAGTGAAACTTAAAAGATTCAATAATTAAATTAACTAAATTTAACAGTTTAAACAATAGTTTGGAAATGGATTATTGAGAATGAGTAAAGTTAGTGGTCCTTTGTTTGTGGGAGTAAAGTTTGCTATCAGATAGATCCTTTTTCTTGTTTTTATGTTAAGTGTTGTTTCATATGTCCTTAGGGTTAGTCTGCTAGCTAGGTGTGTTTTTTTTATTTCGCTTTGATTGGTGTGAGCTTTGACTCCTTTTCTGTATGATTTGGTCATTATTTAATTTAATTTAATTTTAAAAAATAATGTAACAACTATTGAAAGAAACAAAACTGAAACCAATAATGTAAAGTGAAAGTGCGTATGTCTTTCTCTCAAAATATAACTTCTTTAGATCATATATCTATCATAATAAAGTAAAAAGGAGAGAACATCAAACCTTAAAATATAATTTAAAGAACTTTAAGTGGTTGTTAAAAGAAAAGAACCTCCCTCCTCTTGCTTAAATACTCTTCCATTAAGTTTTAATTTGTTTTGGGGTAAAAGAACTTAATTGCGCTTGAAATCCATAATAAACAACTTTTTAAACACATTAATGGCACTTAATATCTAACATCAACAGCATCGTTGTTAATCAACTATTGTAGATATTTCAAAAGTAGACATTAATGGCTATTTATTATGAGAATAATGATGTTGTTAATCACCATCGTTGAAGGGTGCAAATTTGTCTCATGGTCGTAAGGAAGGTTGTGATTTTTATCCAAACAATTTCATGGCCTAAGTTATAGTTATGACTTAAGTTATGACTTTTTCCTTTATATTTAGGTCTAGAAAATCTTCCAATTGCAACCTTGACCCTCTTCTTATCCATACTTGGCTTGTTTCATAAAAAAAATTGACTCCTTAGGTCCAAACCTGTATTTTAGTTGATGTCATACATAAATTAGGCAATGTGGTATCAAAATAAGAGTGACATTATGTTAAATCATATCTTAATATCCTATAAAATACACCCTATCAAATTCCCTCCATACTTGAACTATTTCTTGTCCTTAAACAAATCAATTCATCATTTGATCTCAAATAACAGATAACCATAAGAAAATTAGCAATCTTATTAAACATAACCATTAAAACGTCTTTATTATTCATTCAATCATAAGGAATCATCATGATGTTATGCAGCTAGTTACTTATATAAATTCACAAGTGAGCTCAATTTACCTCATGCTTTTTCCAAATTTAACTCAATTCACAAAATTCAATCATATGTATAAAATGAATATACATAAAGCAATTTGTTTAAACTTTTAAACATATTTATTTACAAGATAAAAACTATAAATGTGAGCTTTAGAGGCTTAGTTAAAAATTCACCTAAGCTTTTTACATGAGGGTCAATACCTTGTCATAAATAACCTTCAGTTACTCAACTAGATCACATTCTTTAATTGACTACTAATACTACTCTTTAACTTCAACCTTTTTATTTCGAATGTGAAGCCAACAAAGTGAATTTATTCTGTTCACTTATTCAATTAGGCACACAAATTATTATTATTATTATTATTATTGTTAATAAAATAAATCATAATAACTTATGTCACATAAAAATTCATAATGTGCATCAAGTATTGATCTACCAAAGTCATGAAGCTAAATAAAATCACTTGTTCATCAATATTAATAACTAGTCACATAAACATCTTGAATCACCAAAATAATAAAATCCTTAATGAATAATTTCAATAACATGTTTTCAAAGAAAATTTTTTTTCCCCAGTTTATTAACTATTGAGAAAATATGATAAAATCTAAATCATTTTCAAATTTATAACAATATTAAGTGTAAGAAAATTGAACCTTGGTTCCCTCCCCTACACTTAGACTAAACATTGTCCCCGATGTTCCAAAATTAAAGTAATAACAATAGATGGAATAGAAACAAGAATACTCCCCCCAAATTATGTAACCCATATATGTTCTTGGTAGAAAAGAGCATAGCTCACTTGTGTACCTACAAATAAAACAAAATAATAATTAAAGTAATTAAATGGAAATTAAATTGAATTTTATGTAGAAAAGGGAAAAATAAAAAGAAATTAAAGGAAGGGTTGGGTTGTCTCCCAACAAGCTGTTGTTTATGGTCTTTAGCCTAACCTTTTGTTCACAAATCATTCGACATAATTTGGAGTTTCAAGCTCCAGCAACTCTTGGTTTTGAAATTAATATTCGTCAAAACAAGGCTTGTCCACTTGTTGGGGTTAACTGTCTTTTCTAAAGTTGACTTGATCTCCATATTACATAGCTCGACTTGTTCACTTGTTTAAGGATGATAAGTTATAGAGATTCTATGTACCACTTAATACTTTTGAAGGAGAACTTTAATTTTCATATTACAAAAATTTTTCCCCTTCTCATTTATAATTACTTGTGGAATCCCATACCTATAAAAAATGTGTGATTTCAAAAATTTTGTAACTATTCAAGTGCCTTTTTCTTCCACCCATTTAGAAATATAATCAATAATAAGAAAAAAAAAATTGAAAACCAAAAGAAGAGGGAAACGATCCTATGTCCATACCTTAAACATTGAAAATTTCACTAATTAAGATGAGAGTTTGGGGCACTTCATTATGGGATCCTAGTGTACCTGTTCTTTGATAATTGTTGCAAATCTAGAAAAAGTCATAAGTATCTTTAAATATAGATGACCAATAAAATATATTTTTAAGACCTTACAAGCTATTCTTTTTAGTCCAAAATGTCCTCCACATGCATAAAAATGACAAAAGGTTAGGAGAGAATAAAATTTATCATTAGATACAAACCTTCTAATCTCTTAATCAACATAATGTTTTCATACGTATAGATGATCCCACATGTAGTATTTGGCTTGACTTCTCATTTGATCTTTCTAAGCTTTAGTGAAATCAATGGGAAATTGTTAGGTGTTTAAGAAGTTCACCAAATATGCATACCATGGAATCTTTGCATTGACTGCATGTAGTTGTTATAAGGAAAACGATCATTTATTATAGTATTGTCAGTAATTTGTTTGACTAATCAAATTAAATAATTTGCTACTCCATTCTTCATTCCATTTTTATCTCTAGTCCTAACATCAAATTCTTGTAGTAAAAGAATCCAACAAATTAGTCTCAAATTGGCATCCTTTTTCAAGAGAAGATACTTTAACACTGCATGATCAGTATAAATAATATTTTTAGTATTTAAAAAATAAGACCCAAATTTATCTAATGTAAAAATTATAGTAAGAAGTTATTTTTCCATAGTTTTGTAGCTAGCTTGAGCTTTATTCAATGTCTTAGAGGTAAAGTACATGACATATGGATTATTTCCAATTCATGATCCCAAAACTACTCCTACAACATAGTTAGAAGTATCACACACGAGTTCAAATGGAATATCTTAGTCTAGAGGCTATAGTATCAATGCAATGAATAACTTTTCCTTCAAAAGATCAAACATTTTCTTGCACTCATAATCAAACACAAAATCAACATCTTTTTGAAGTAGCTTACATAATGGTTGTGCAATTTTTAAAAAATCCTTGGATAAAATTTTGATAGATCTCTTCATTGCTAAGAAAAGAACATATTTCCTACACAGTAGCGACATAAGTTAAAGATTGAAAAAAATATATCTTAGCTTTATCTTTAATAGCCATTTTAAAAACTACATGACTTAGAACTATTCCTTATTGAACATATAAAATGACATTTTTTGAATTAAGAATAAGGTTGGTTTCTAAACATCATCTAAATACTTAGATGAAATGATCCAAATATTTATCAAAAGAATCTATATGAACAGAAATTATCCATAGAAACTTTTATGATTTTCTTTAGATAATAAGAACATATGTTCATTATACATCTCTAGAATATGACAAAAGCATTGCACAAGCCAAATGGCCTGCAATGGTAGGTGAATGTGTAATAAAGATATGTAAACATTTTCTTCTCTTAGTATTTTAGTGCTATAGCCACTTTTATATAACCTAAATAGCTATTAAGAAAATAAATAGTAAGCATGACCAGTGACTCGCTCAATCATTTGATTAATAAATAGTAAGGGAAAGTCATCCTTCTAACTTATCGAATTCAGGTTTTTGTAATCCACACAGACTCTCTATCTATTTTGAATTAGAGTAAGCACTAATTCTCCTTTTTTTTATTCTCTACCACAGTGACCCAACTTCTTATAAGCTACTTGTAATGGCTAATCTATTTGTTATCTAAGATGGGATAGATAACGCTCACATATAAAAGCTTGAGTACCTCCTTTTTCACTGCTTCCATCAATGGTAGGTTGAGTTACCTTTGTGCTTGTCTTATAGGTGTAGTACCCTCCTTTAATAAGATCTTATGCATACATAAGGAGGGGCTAATCTCTTTTATATTTTTAATAATCCACCTAATGTTGTCTTTTACTCCTGAAGTATTCAAGCAAACTTATCTTCTCACTCTAGAGTAAGTACTTGCTATAGTAATAGATAAACTGTTATTTTCTTCCAAAAATGTGTACTTAATATGATCAAGTAGTGACTATAATTCTACTTTAGGGGCTGACACAAAAATCATATAACAATCTATTAGTAATAATAGGCAATTCTAAGAATTTAGATGTATTCCTACCAAACTTATATGGAAGTGTTTTAAGGAAGAAATGACCTCCTCTATCTCCTCTCCTAGCTCGAACATTTTCTTCATATTAATGTATACTTCTTTTTTTTTATTGGAGTTGTTAAAGCTACTTCTAATCAATCATCAGAAGAAAGAAATTACAACTATTATATTAAGGATTTGATAAAATCTATTCTTACAACCAACTCACAATTAGTAGGATATTGCATACCATCTAGGTTATTAAATTGCATCACCTCGCCATCAAACTCCATAGTTAACACTCCGCTATGAATACCAACTTTAGCATAGGATACCTATACGAATGGTTGCCCTAGTAGAATAAGTAATGGATTAGGAGATTCCTCATCCTGCATATTTAAAACATTAAAATTTGTAGGAAAAACAATTTCATTTACCTATACCAAGACATCATCAATTATCCATTCAGGGTAAGTGTTAGAATGATTAGCTTATTGAATAATAACATGGTTTTATTTTAAAGGACTCAAATTAAGAGATTTAAAAATAGAAAATAGCATTAAATTTCTAGAAACTCTTAAGTTCAACACACATCTTTAATACCTCGTGTTACTTATCCTGTAGGGAATGGTGAACATACTATGATCCTTACATTTTGGTGGATCTTCCTCTATAAGATAGTTGATACATTTTCTCCCACATTAACCTTTTCATTGCCTTTCAGTTTCTTCTTGTTTGTGTAAATCCTTCAAAAACTTTACATAATGCGACACTTGTTTGATAACTTCAAATAGAACTATGTTCATCTCCAACTTATATAAAATTTCCAAACGTCTCCTTTTCTTACATATGTTACTTATTCTTTGCTAACCTGCTACGAAAAGGAATATAAACTTGGTTAGTAAGAACCGAGGTGTATCATTTACCTTAGGAGGTTTTTAATTCTCCCTCTTTTCCAGTGTTGTTTCCTCTTCCTCTTCTCACTTTACTTGCTCTTCCTTCTTCTTTTTAAGGCTTTCCAATTGCTTACCATTCCATAAAATGAAATAGCATATCCATTCTCCTTGGGATTTTTTTTTCTATTTGGCAATGGGTAGCTTAGTTGAACTTTAAGATTATAACTTTCCTAAAGTATTTGCTATTTGGCTCATTTGATTTTCCAAGTTCTTCAAACCACTCCTTGTTTCTTACTAGAATTGAAGAATTCTTATAGTTAAAATTTCACTATTTCCTCCAATGATATTTTACTAGCATGTGGTGGTGGTTGTCAAGGCAGAGGATTAGGTTAAAACTATAGCTAAAAACATGGGTGAAGAATTAAACCCTTATTGTTGCTAGGTGGTATTAAGTCTTAAATTTAAATAACTTCCTTGTTAGATGTTCCTATAGATGAAATTAGGATGGTTTTTCTACCCCAAATTACAAGTAAAAGTGTATGGACCATATCTCTTTTACTATTTATGGGATCCTCCAATTGTAAGAACTTGCTGCTCATCTTGTAACATGGGGAACATGTCAATAGGATGAACTAAAAATGAACAAATTCCATATATCTTAGCCTATCCTTTAACCATTACCACTTGCTTTACTAAGGATGTATGATTGGTTACTGCTGCTCCAACTTAAAAAAATAACTTCCTTTAACCATTACTACTGTACTATGAATTAGATGCCCTGATTGCTATTAACTTCTTTGCATCATCTGGTGTCTTTTCTATTAATACCTAGCCATTTGTTTCATCTTTCATATTGTTTTCAATAGATATTAATCCTTTGTAAAAATTTTATATCAAAATCTACTCATTGATCTAGTGGCTAGGGAAACTTTTACATAACTTCTTGAAATGTTCCTAATATTTATATAGTGAACCCCTAGCATCTCTTCTAAAATCATAAATTTCTTTTATGATAGTTGTTGCCTATAATACTGGAAAGTTTTTCTTTAAAAACACTCATTGCATCTAATCCTATATGGTGAAAAATCTAGCCTATAGATTATATAGCCATTTTTTAACAGCATTAGCTAAGGAAAAATAAAAAGCCTTTAACTTTAAGTGGTCAGCTGTGACACTAGTAGGCTTCATCCTTGAACATGTTGTATGAAACTCTTTAAAAACTTACTCAGATTTGTATTGTAACTTGAACTTAAAGAGTCGTTATCTTGAAAACCTGTAAAAGTAGGCAATCCATGAATTAATTCTAGTTTAATTTCAAAATTTGATTTATCATCAGGATAATTAATGTAAAGTAAGTCATGATTAAAAGTGGTAGTAACAAGCTCCTTTAAAATGTATTGATATTGAGCCATTTCTTCCACAAATCCATTGACAGATTGCTCAAGATTCTCTTTAACCATCTCTTCCAGTGATGATGGGCTTGCACTTCTAGGTATAGGAATGTTTTGACCTCGCTCAGGTTATTAAAGTCATGCATGACTTGCCATTAGAGAAAGTGAAAATAGATTAAAAGGAGAAAGGAGAAAGAATAAATCCTTTATTTTTCACAACAAATATATGCAATTTTTGGTGCTTGGAAAAGTTGTGCAAAATACACACATAAAAAACAAGGTGATATAAGTCAACAAATATAATTAACAATAACAAAAGAAATAATAAAATACTAATGCTAGTTCCAGGACATTAGTGTCAAAATTTTGGTGAAGCTATTTTGTGCCACTAAAATTTAACTTAACGTTCCTTTTGGTAATAAATAGGATGAGTTAGGATCGATCCTAAAAAGAACTGTTTAGCTTTCACTATTTCTAATGTTGAACAAAATCCATAGTTTGATTAAATTTATGCTAATTAAAATATAACTAATGAAATAAAGATCATGAAAATAAGAACACAAAAGCTCAAGAAATAGATAAATATGATAAAAATCAAGTTAGAAAATATTATCGGGACTAGGAAAGACAATAGATCAATGAAAGCATGTCAATTATGTACTATCTAAAATGTCAACCTTTAGGCACAAACCAACTATTTTATCTCAAAATTTCCTTAATTATTTGTAAATATAACAAGCTTTTATAGTACATCTAACTAACAAAATAATCTAAAATAAGCTCTTTAGATTCAATTGTTTAGTAGGATTAACTAAGGGAATAGTTAATTCATAATCACAAAAGTTCAAATCATGCAACTTAAAGAACAAAGCTTTAGATTAGTTGATTACATTTCAATTACAAATTCAATTAACCTATTACTATTATTGACATTAATAAGTGATATTTATAAATCACAAATCAAAACTTAGAATTCAAACTAAAAATTATAAATAGGGTAATCAATCCTATAATATAACTCCTAATTTTGACATTTAGTTGGGTTTTAATCTTAGCTTAGAACACAATAACCATTAAACCTAATTCTCATTTAACAATTACAATTCCCTTGTCACTTCAATATCCTTTAACCTAAAAAAAAATTAGGTTGACATATTAAAATTATTGAAAGCAGTAAATAATATCGAGTAATTTATGATTTAAGAACAAATAAAGATAGTGAAACTTGAAAATTTCAATAATTGAATTAAATAAAATCAAAGGTTCAAATAGGAGTTTAGAAATATATTCCAATGCACTAACGCTACAACTAATGAAAGAAGTAAAACAGAAACCAACAATGTAAAGTACAAGTGCGTGTGTCTTTCTCTTGGATTACCACTTCTCTTCATCTTATCTCCAACACAGTAATCTAAAAAGGAATGAAATTCAAAACCTAAGACACAATTCAAAGAACTCCAAGTGACTGCCAAAAGAAAAAAAATCTCTCTTTAGATCTAGTTTTCTTGTTTAAATACTCTTCCATTAAGTTTTAATTTTTTTTGGGTAAAATTACTTATATTACCCTTGAAATCCATGCCAAAACATCTTTTTTGAGACATTAATGGTGCTTAACATCGAAAATCAATAGCGTTATTGCTAAACAACTATTGTAGATATCTGGAAATTGGACACTACTGACAATTTACTTTGATAACAGTAGTCGCGTTAGTCATTGAAGGAAAAAAAATCTATCTCTTGACTATGAGGAAGGCTATGATTTTTATCCAAAACATTTCATGGCTTGAGTCACAAGATATGATCTTTTTCTTTGTGTTGGGCTCTAGAAAAATCTTCCAATTACAACCTTGGCACTCTTCTTGTCCATATATTGCTTATTTCACCTAAAATTTGTCTCCTTAATTCCAAACTTTCATTTTAGCTCATGCTATACATAAATTAGGTAATTTGGTATCAAAATAGCAAGTGAAACCATGTTGAATCATATCTTAATATCCTATAAAATATACCCTATCTCACATTCACTCAATCTATCCTCAAGGCTAATTCCAACATTTCTTAATACTTTATTTCATATATAGTTTAACACATACATTATACTAATTTCCCAAAAGTATTTTAGTGTATCTAGAGGATATTTAAACTATTCATACACAATTCCTTTTAATTATGCATTCTATATGTAAAAAAAATAATCATGATGTCAAATACATAATGTGAGCTCTTTTAGCATATTAAGATGATCAAGATTTGATTATAACAAAACTTAAAACAATTAACACGTTAGCAACTCTAACTTAATCTTTAAATTGAGCCTTTTTCCTTTAGTATTCATAAGCTTTATTTTATTCTCCAAGGTTCCAACATGCATCTTTATAATACCTTTTATCTTCACACCTATCTTTTTCACATATTAAACACAATAAATGCTTTGGTAATAACTTTATGTCATCATCAAAACTAAGTGGAACTTCCTTTGGTTCAATAATCTTCATTTTTTAATGATTATAACATCATGTGATTTTAGAAAAATATAACAAGCAAAACATATACACATCAAACTATTTTGCTTACCTTTACACTATTATCATTAAATTCTCCTCTTTTTTGAAATCATTAAAAGGCTCAATTACTCAAAGTCATATTATTCTAATATCAATCAACCCTTCTTAATCCCACATGTTAACTTTCTTGACTTTATAACACATGATAACTAAAATACTAAAAAATTCACTAATATTATTAACATCCTTAAATCTCAATATCAATTATGAGACATTAATAACAATCACATATCAAAGACTCATCTTAACGTCACAAAACTAAAACATATATTGAAATTTTTTCAACACCATTTAAAGTTTCTTAAAACCATTTAAAGATTTCAAAAGAGATACTCTCCCTTGACATAATATCAAAGGCAAAAATACAGCCATATTTCAAAGACAATGATCACAATACTACTGCAATTCCATATTCGAACTTATCCAAAACTCAACATTATTAAATTTTATGTACTCTCCTAAATTAATCATAATTAATCAAACTTAAAATTTACAAACTCAACTATCAGAAACTCAAATATTATGAGCTCAAATATCACAAAGTCCAATTTTGCAAACTCCTCTTAAATTCATACATTATCACTTTCAAAAAATTCAAACTCATATATCAAGGGATAGTAAACATAAAAGGGATCATAAGCGTTAATCATGCATTAAAAACCCACAATTCAAAATTATAAGAATTATTTAATATGAAACTCCCCTTTTACAAGGCACTTTAGTGTCACATACTACTCTCTCACTTTAACATAGTGCAAGAATTTATCAAAGTTTATTGAAAACACGAAACTTCACAGTATTGTTAAAAAATCATCTTAGCATGGCATATATAACTTATCAACTAAATCATATTCAATCTCAAAAACACTTATTCATCCCTAAAATTTATGCCTCCCAAAACAATTTATGAGCTAACATAAATCAAGCTTTTCCATCCTTTTATAGGTCCAAAATCAACATGCTATGCTCATGGAATTTCTTCCTTAATTTAAAGGTTTAGTAAATTCCCTTCTTATAGATTGAAATCAACAAAAACTCATTAAGCATATGAAATTTCCCTAAAAAGTAATTTAAGGCTCATTTTGTCTTAATCATAGAAAGATGTGCAAAACTATAATCATCTAACATGCATCATCCATATCTAAATTTCATGTGCAAATTTATGAATTATTAAAATTTAAATATTATATATCAAGCTACCCTCATAACTTAGGAACTTTAAAGGAAGACATCATTACAAAATGCATCAAATATCACACATAAAATTCTCAAAATTTTTCGTAGAGCTGAAAACAACTTAGGCTAAAATCTTTTAAAAATATCAAAAAGTCATAAAAATTTATGGTTTATCAAAATTATCAAACCTTTGTTTCCTAAATTTTTAAAATTTCCACTTTTTATAAGATCATCAAAGCTCCCCTCAATTTAAGCAAAAACTTCTCCTTAAATTGAAATAGTATATAAGGAGGTTTATAAGCATTAAAATAGAGTAACGCGGGAAATCTACATGTCACAAATATAATTATAATTCCATCATAAAAATTCAAAAGTCATTAAAATCTAATGCCACAATACTCTTACGTACTTTTCTATACAAGGAATTTAAAGGTTGCCTCTATGAAAATCATGTTCATACACAATTTTATACAAGTTCTAATTTTCTTCTAAGTATGAAAAATCTAGTCATGTAGGATAACATTAATGTTGTGGTCAGTCTAGGTTTCTAAATTAGTTCAAATAAATCACTCTTTTAACATATGAATTCAAAATCAATTCAATACCAACTTTTATGACAAGTGCACATGTGAACAAGTATTATAATGAATTCAAAATGCGTTTGAGATTCCATGGGGAAAATACTATAAGTACTAGGTCACCCTATTCACAATTATCTAAAGAACTCAGATTTGTGATTTATGAAAATTAAAAACAGCTAAATTAACCTAAAAGCTTCCAATCATTGTAAAGGAGTTCAAGAATATTATGAAAGTTACCAAATCTAAATACTTGGTTAAGGCTTAGGTTTTCAATGATTTAATTGATTTTCTGAAGTTTGTGACACCTAATCTAAGGTATCTTCATAAAATCAAGACACAGTTATAGTTATGTTAATGCCTTATCTCTATTGATCCTATCACGTGATCTGGTCCACCTATAGACTTAAGTAATAAGCTTAAAAATCAAGAAGTCTAATTCTAAAATCCCTTATTTTAAGATTAATACCCTTATGATTAACCAGAGTTTGGTCATTCATTGATTTAAATTACATTGTTTATTGATTTTTTTCAACAATCAAGGTAAATTTCTCATATACAAGGCTATCTAATAACTTTATTCTAAGGGATCAGTTTAGAATACGTATTAAGAACTCAAATAAATAAAGATCAATTCATAAATCATGTTGTTGATGTTGGTTTTGGATGACTTAAATTTTAAAACATATTTTCAAACTTTGATTTTAAACCAATAGCATAGGCAAGTGCACCAATTAAACAGATAATAAAGTGGAGTGTTTTTTAGACCCCAATTGTCAGTCCCACAAGGAATATTTATAATTATTAGGTTAATTAGATCATAATTATTTAGGAAATTCCAGTTAAATAATTAAAAATCTAGAAAATGTTAATTTAACCTAACTTGCTTCAAATAATGTAATTTGAGTTTTAAATTGCTTTCACAAATTACCAAAAATTACCAAAGTAAGAAAATTAGCTAATTAGTTAAGAATTATGTTATTAATGAATTAATTGAGCATTTGGCATTTTTAAGGGCAAATTTAAAGTATCTTCACAAATTTAAGATAAAGCTAGGGTTAAGACTATGCCGTTTCTCCATTAATCTTAATTTAAAATATGGTTATGCATTAAATTAAGTTTTTTAAAACTAAGACGGTGACTCATGGATCTATAATCTCAGAACTCACACACTCATAAATAATCAAGGTTTGATCATTCAATGATTGATTTGTGTTATTTATTAATTTGTCCAACAACCTAAGTTGATTTATCAAGTATTAGATTGTCTTTTAATCCTTTATTAAGTGGCTAGCTTAAAAATAGAATGTTCAAACCTTAAATAAACTAAAATCAAACCCTTAATCATGCAAACAAGCTCTCTTAACTTATGTATACATCAATCCTTAGCTAAAAATCAAATCAGCTACATATATTGATCAAAGTAAGCATAACATGCAACTTAAGCAACATGCTTTGAACAATCTTAATATAAGAGCTTAAATAATGAGTTTAGAAGTTACAAAACACCCAATGAAAGCTCCTGGATGATTCATAGACTCCTGGACTTCATTTAAACTTAAGCACAGCTCCAATAAACCATCAATGTGCATGATAATTAAAGAACATGTAAGGATATGAAATTAAGAGAAAATAATGAAGTAATATGAGTTTAACCCCCTAGATGATTTCCAGGCTTAGTTACAAGTCTTAACAGCAAGCTCAAACCTTGGGTAAAGCATAAAACAACTTAGAAATTGAAAATTCAAGTGTTTAAAGCCTAAGAACACTAAGAACTACTTATAGAGAGGTTAGAG
>JAOXYD010254850.1:0-16158 GCA_028565735.1 Pinacopodium congolense
TTTTATAGTGAAATAGAGGAGTTGTCGAGAACTTGCATTTGGGACGTGGCGAATTGGGTTGATCAGTTGTCGTGAAGCTTTCTGTATATGTATTTGATATATTCCATGTGAGTTTCATCACTTTTAATCAGGGTCGTGACTCTCGTTGTTGATTACCTTATTTAAAGTGGAGTGGACTCCAAATTTTTTTAAATTTTTTTTAAAATAATAAAATATTATATTTCTTTTAAGTAATAAATATTTTTATTATTTAATATATAAATTATTTTATAATTTTTTATTAAAGAAAATGTTATTTTTATTTTGATCTTTAATGAATAAACAGTTCATTAATTCATTAATGTATTTTAAATTTTAATATGATTTTAAATAAATTTAAGTGCTCCAATAAATTTTATTTATATTTGTAATTTCTTGTTCTGGTTAGCCATTGATTTGTTGGTTCTGCTGCTGTGGTCTTTTGTTTCTGCCTTGCGTTGGAGTTTCTGCATTTGTCCTCTTGGGACTTGGGAGCGCTTTTGGTTCATTGGTTGTAGATCAATTGCTGTCGATTTGTCTGACGTCTTAGGAGATTAGATGAGCTAAGTGTGTGTTGTCCTTGTGCTGTTTGTTTGATTCTGTTTTGGAGCCTTTATTTGTTTGATACGTTGAGTCTTTATGCTCTTAATTAATATATTCTTTCTTTATTTTAAATAAATAAATAAAAGGAGGAAATTTTAAATCATGAACAACTCACAAAAACATGAATACGTTAAAAAAACGAAGAAGTTAATAAATAATTAGAAACCAAATTTCCTTTTTATCTTATATACAATTCCGATTCTATCCTTTTAAGGCTCAATCTCCATGACGAACAGGAATGCATTATCAAACACCCAAAGAAGCACGACCAAGCCAACTTGAAGAGATAAGAAGTTAAAGAAGCTGTAGAACATGGGCCACATTTATGAAGACTTATAGAAAACGCAAGACAAATCCTAAATATGCCAATGCATCACTTGTTAAGGATGGCAATACAAAAGAATCTGCAAAGAAACATCCTTAAGCAAGAAGTGGAAGAAGGCTATGGAAGAAGAAATAAGTCCCTTAAAGACTCGGGATTTGGTGCTCAAACATAAAGATATGAAGTCAGTTTCTTACAAATCAGTTTACAAAGTGAAGAGGCGCCACAATGGATCAATTGAAAGATACAAACTCGAATGGCAGCTTAAGAATTCTCATAAAAGTATATCCAATGACAAGGATTTCAATGGTACATGTTCTATTAACCTTAGCTGCCTGCAAGGATTAGAAGCTTTTGCAAATGAATGCGAAAAATGCTTTCCTACTTGGAGAATTAGATCAAGAAATGCACATGGATCAGCCATAAGCATATCAAAGCAAGGCTCGCCAAACTATGTAAGTTTAAAAAAGACACTATATAGATTGAAGCAAGAACTGAAAGCTTGGTATGGGAAGATAGCACAGTTGCTAATCTGGGGTGGTTAAGCAATAACACTGAACGACTCCAACTTGTATTTGAAAGTCCAGGGTGAGAAGTTGGCTATAGTATTGGTTTATGTAGATCATCTTATCACCATAGGAGATGATTTTACTGGGATCAATCAAGCTAAGACCAACTTATCAGTACACTTCCAAATGCAAACTCTAGGAAGTCAAACCACTTTCTAGATCTTAAAGTTGAGTGTATGAAAGATGAACTTTTCTTGTGCCAACACAAGTATACTGAGGATCTCTTAGAAAATTATGGGATGCTAGGTGCAAGCTTATTGTAACTCCTGTAGAGGCACATATGAAGCTATACTCATAATAAAAGAAATGATTTTGAAAATGGTAACGTGTACTGGCAACTAATTGTAGACCTAATTTCTCTCTCTCTCACGAGGTTAGGTATATCATATGTGGTGAGTATGGTAAGTCAATCCATACAGAACCAATGAAACATCATTTAGAAGCTGTTTGAATACCTCATTTATTTTGTGGGAAATAATTTTATAATTTATAACCTCAATGCAAGAAATCAATAACTGATAACATCTAGGTAATAATGTCTAGGTATATTAGGAAACATATAAGAACCATGAGTTAATACTTTTAATAATAGTGAAGGATCCCAAAAGGAGTAGTTCAACAGGTACTTCAAATAATTAATATCAACAAATTTTTACTGCAGATGGAAATTCTTCTAATATGGTACATCAATGAAATCTTCTTTACCAATCTAATTCATAAATTGAAAAGATGCTATTTCACTACCAGTGTTAAGATGAGCACCAATCAAAACCTCAACTACATCTATAAGGCACCAGCATTATAATTAAAAGAACAATTCAAATGATTCTTCCGAGCATCTTCATGTGAGAACAACATAGAAGTAACAGTTGACCAATCTATGAAAGTAATCTACCAAGGGATCATTTTCTGCATGCAATATACTTGAACCCTTGTTTATCTTATTTATCTTATTTAGCTTGTGGTGCTTCAGAACCTTAAAAAGACTATTACTGAACAATGAAAAGGACTTCAGAATGCATAAATAATACATATCTCCACCTCAAATGCACAACATTGCACCTAAATAGTGTAGAACTAGATGTCATACCATTTCTGACTGAAAGGTGAACTCTCCAACATTTATGAAGCTCACCGTCAATGAATCTCTCCAATTCTAATTAAAATTTCACGTTTAAGATATCAAAGTCAAGTTCACTTAGGGTCATAAACATAATATCATGAATTAGAAGTTCAATTAAGAGTGGAACTTCTTATTAACCCCCTTTAAACCTTGACATACCAACTCAGGCAGAAAATAAATAGCTTGATCATCATTATAAGGTACGCTCCTTGTATATTAAATAGTTTTTTAATGTTGAGATAAGGAGGGTAAAGATCATTGTAAGGGAAATAAAGTAGTTGAAACTATTAAAAAGGCATGCCAATTTCTTCAACAAGAGCTTCTTCCATAAAAGTATCTGGAACAAGATAATTTGATAAAGCACCTAAAGCATGTAATTGTTTACATGCTTACAGACATGCCTTCATTCACCAAAAATGATTGCACAGGACAATTAGATGGAAGATGAAAGCAACTCTCGTTTCCCTTCTCCACAACGCGCCTAGCTGTAGGTTAAAAGTATTTTGAGAGCATATACCATAAAATAAAAGTCAAATGGAAGATTAAGGAAAATCTTAAAAACGCTTCAGAAAACAAAAATTTTTAACTCAAGAGCATAACAATAATCAAACTGAGTAATATAAGTTACTAACCCATTAGACCAAAGGCGAGAGCAATAGAAATATATCAAATTAATGCTAGAAATGAGAGTAACAGTTGCACTAATGCTTTCAACCTAATAGAACTCATTATCATTGAATTCACCCTCAAAAGATGAACAAGGAAGGGCAGTATGAAGTAGACCCCGTTCTCATTATATGAGCACTTGCAAGATAATTCTACATTGGATATTAGGTACAAATGTCTCCACTATATCATTTCAAAGATAAAAGAATTAAAAAGGTTATCACAAAGTTGCTCCTGCAAATGAATTAATTGTATGTCCTCAACATGAATATGAAGATTATGAAGGTTTTACAGCCAGCACTAATATCATGGGTTGAAAACTAAAATGACCATGAACAATCCCTACCTTTTCTACATAATCATATAATCAAAATTGTGCATTCTATCACAACCTCAAAACTGCATGAAACTACAAATGCTGTCTGAAGGATAAAATCTAATCACTAAGTTGCAACTTTGTACATCCAAATATTCCTCAAGGATTGATGCTACACTAATGATGTTCACCTGTAAGGAGTCATTGTTTCATAACTCTGAGGTGAATACAGTAAACATATTAATGAAATTTATTTACTATTCCATCATTGAATTCATCCACAATTTCATCTTGCTTTTTTCAACTTTGCCATAGTAGTCGTCAAGGATTTCCTACAGTGTACTGTCTTCCAGTTACTATAGTTTGGAACTAATTCATTGAGTAATGATTCAAGAACTATTGCTGTAATTATTCTTTCTAAGAATAGAAATTGAATCATTACTCAGTAAATTGATCCAATATATAATAACTGGAAGAAAAAGTACGTTGAAGGAAATTCTTCACGGCCATAATGCCAAAGTCAGAAATCTCAAAGGTGAAATTGTGGATGAATTTAGAGATGGTATGGTAACTAAATTCCATTAATCTGTTTACCATATTCACTAGTTTGTAATGAAACAAAAAACTCCTTTTAAGTGAACATCGTTGTTGCAACATCAATCCTTAAGGAAGGTTTCAGTGTAATGATCAGAATTTTATCCTTCTGACACAATTTGTAGTTTCGTGCAGTCGAGGTTGCACTAGAATGCACAATTCAGATTATGTGATTATGTTGAAGGAGTAGGCATTGGTTCATAGCTTTCTTAGACTTCAGCTCATACTATAGTAGTGCTTGTAAAAAATTTCAAATTCTTCATATTCATGTTGAGGGCATACAGTAGATTCATTAACAGTAGCAACTTGTGATAACTTTTCTAAACCTTTTATCTTTCAAATGATATAGTGGGAACATCTATAATCTCGAATGAAAAAAATATCTTGCAAGGGGTGATATATGAGAAAGGAGTCTCTACACATGCTGCTTTTCCTTATTCAGCTTTTGAGAGTGAATTCAATGATGATGAGTTCTTTCAAGTTGAAAGTGCTGGTACAATTGTTACCTTCAGTTATAGCATTAGTTTGATATACTTCTATTGCTCGCACCACCATTTCCCGGCTACACGGTTGTTCCCAAAGACAATTTCTCTACCACTTCAACAAAAAGTTTGTTAAGTAGAGCTCTAGTTGTCCGAAGACTTCCTTAGTCTCTAGTTACGGACTCTATCTCTCACCGAGAAGTTAATTTCACAACAATCCGGAGAAGATTTTGGTGTTGATATTCCTCTTCTTAGCAGTGCACTGCAGTGCTCAATGATCCATTCAGGTACAGCACAATCTACAGATTCCCAGACTACAAGGCCTACAAGGTTGACATGCGTTCCTGGTTAACCTTAACTTGCTGCAAGATTCTTGAACCAATTTGAGGGTCCTGAGAGTGTGACTTTTGACCATTGGGGTCGTGCAATCTATACAGGAGTTGCTGATGGTAGAGTTCTATTCTGGGATGGTCAGAGTTAGACTGGTTTTGCCTACACTTCAGACAACATGTCTCTTTCTATTCTTGGTGTCTATCTTCTCCTTAGGTTTTTCTCTGTATGTTATACACCCATTGTTTTTCCTTCTCGCATTGTGGAAGAAAGCTTCATAAAATGATCCTTAGACTACACTTAAGTATAATTGTATAGAGCAAGCATACCTGAAGTTATATAGAGAAGGCACACCTGAAGAAAGGACAATCGTTATCCACTTTTTAGTCTGGAGTGTGATCCCACAACTAAAGAAACTGCTGTCCTGATGAAAAATCTTCAATTCCCTGATGGCATGTTCATAAGCAAAGATGGCCCCTTATCTTTGTGAAGGATATCTTGGCAGGTCAGTCCTGCTCCTTTTTCTATACTGGAAATTGAGTTGGTACCATTTCGTAATTCTAAATTCCCGAGTGTTAAGACACTGCAAGTATGTAATCCGAGTGAAATGACAATTCAACTAAGACTTCACGTAAGTTATTCTCTATTTCTAATATATAAAAGAGCCTAATTCGTTGTTAAGAATGGGGTAGGAGAACATAAAGCGGTTTCAATGTAAGCAAAGTCATAAAAAACTTGCGCAGTGCCCAGTTTAAAGATACTTGTTGCTAATCACCAAGAATTATCTTCCAAATATGCAGAAAATTATTCATATCACCATTTTTATTAGCTTTATAATTGATAACATTGAAGTCTAAAGAAGTCAGTTTTAACAGCATAAAGCAGATGATGCAATTCAGTATTGTCAAATAATAGTAAAAGGCCACTGTTCAGAAATAATAATCAATTACACAATGTACATCTGCTACATCTATTATGTGAGAATGGAGCACCTCCAAATCTTAAAAACATATGAATGAATGAATGATGGGATAAAATAATTTACAATTTTCAATCCATGAACTATTAAAATAATTTACAATTTTCAATCCATGAACTATGTGCAACAAAATACAGCTCAAACGCCATTTTGCAATACATACTAGCAACAATTTTATTCATTTATCACTCAAAATTAGAGAACAAACAAAAAACATTTGAAGCTGAAAGCTTTCACTCTTATTACTGGTACATGGAAACTATTTCCAGGTCACATTAGCTTAACATAGGTAATCAATCAGGCACTAGAGTTCAGAAATGAATTAAGCAAGAAGAAATAATCATGTCAATTACATTATCTTAACTATTATCTAGTGCCCCAACCAATACGAGTTTATGTTTACTAATAAAAGAATAAACTCAAGACCTAGAATTCTTGGCTCCAGTGGGGTCGATATTCAGAGACAACAATCCGATTGTATCAGGACGCTTGAGTAGATCCAACTGTTTCTTGCCACGACGAAGTAAATACTCTATGTAAAGGAAATTTTTGCGATCAATTTCTTTAGAATTGCGCCGGAACTCAGCCACAACTACTGATTCAACACGGCGCCTCTCCTCAGGTAGCTTCAAACGAGCAGCTCTTAAAAACCCTCGATACAGACTCAAAACCTGCTTCTGCATTCCAGAGAGCCTGGGCACACCAGATGCCCCCATTGCATCGTTCTCGATGAACTATGTGCGGCGCACACCAACTTATGGTTCTAAAAAAAAAAGAAGAGGAAATAGGAAATAAAATTACAAGTATGAAAAAAAGATGCATCACAAATATATATTTTCATATAAAACTATTGAAAGAAACAAATCAAAATTAGGCAGTCACTGGGAAATACCTTTGAAGGTATAGACGTAACGCAAGTTGATAGAGGAAGGCAGGTGGAAATTATTCAAAATAAGCAACGGCATGGGGTTGAAGAAGAAAAAGAAAGTGAACAGAAACAAGGACCCGATTGAAGCAGGCTTTTGGAACGGGCTATCGGGTTCTGAGGAAGAGGCCCTACGCTTCGTTCGGCCATGTTTGGTATATTTTTAGGTTTTTAATTGGCAAAAGGCCCAAAATAATCCTAACGTTTAAATATTAATTTAAGTTAGACCATAACATTTCAATATGTTTAAATTAAATCTCAACATTTCCAAAATATTTCAAAAAGACCATAACGTTTTTTAAATGTCTAAATATAACCATGTCAGTTTGACTCTGTTATGTCTGTTTGTTAAATGCCGCGTAAAATTTTCACGTGACATTTTAATTTTTTTTTCAAAATTTCATGTGGAAGGAGATGTCGACTTGTGCTACATGAGAACGACGGAGTCGCAAACCAGAGAGAGAAGAGATCTGTGTCTGCGCCTAGCGGAGCCGCATGCAAAGAGGAATGAGAGAAGGTTTGGCGGAGATAACCCTGCCATACGGTGTCATTTTCATTTGGGTATACAGGTGAGTCCAGGTGGGCCCACATGAAAATTTTTAAAAAATTTAAAATGCCATGTGAAATTAACAGGTAGACATAATGGAGTTAGATTGACAGGGTTATATTTAGACATTTGAAAAACGTTATGGTCTTTTTGAAACATTTTGAAAACGTTAAGGTTTAATCTAAACATGTTAAAATGTTAGGGTTTGACCGAAATTAATAGGTAAACGTTAGGGTTATTTTGGGCCTTTTGCCTTTTTAATTTTTGTTTTTACTTTTTAAAATACATAAATACAAAATCGAAAAAACAATATATTAATATAGTGGAGAAACAAAAAAATAATATAAAATAAAATTACACAAAATCCAAAAAACTAAAATAAAAAACTAAAACTAAAAAAATAAAACTAACAACAATACTAAACATAAGTTTGCGAACAAATGTCGTGACAGGTCAATTATACAAAAATCTATTTCAATTTGAATTTTGGAAAGTTTATTTTAGATACAAAACAACACAAAAATTAAATATAAAAATTAAAAGTCAACGCAAATAAAACACACAAAAATTAATGAATGAAAACACAAAAAAAACATTTTCTATTTCTATTTTTTTTGTTTTATCAATTATTGTATATTTTTTTATTTTTATACTATTTTTCGATTTCTGTATAATATTTGTGTATTTTTTAATTTTTATGCTGATATTTCTATTTTTATAATTAAAAAACAGAAACAAAAATCAATATAAAAAAAGCATCCCCACAATCAACTAGGCCCTAAACTAGATTTATGTTTTAAGCATAACATTTATCCTATAACATTCCACTCATTATCTTTTAAATTTATATTAAATAAATCTTTAAATATACGTAATAACTCAAAATTATATTTTTTACATAAATTATATAAAATTTTTAATAAATCAAAATTTAATAAAGATATATTTTATCTATTAATACTTGCATTAAAATTTATAATGATAATTTAAAAAATAAAAATTGATAAGTATTAAAAATAATCTCAATTATAAATTTCTATTTTTTGTCAAAATATCTAAAGTTTCATTAATTTTTTAAAATAATTTCAAATTTGATAAGATTTTAATTTTTTGTCAAAGACTTTAAAGTTCGATAAATGCTTTAAAATGACCTAAAATCAATAAACTTCTAATTTTTCTCCAATTAAATTCGTAAAAATTTTTCCACATAAATTTTCCCACATAAATTCCTTAACATTCAAAAATTTATCATAAATTAAACCCTAAGTATTAGTTTAAAACAATGCTTCAAAAACTAGACTAGACATTAAACTAATGAAATGAGAGGATTAAAATATAAAAGTTCAACTGGTATGAAATCGTTATGAAACTAGTATTAAATCGATATAAAATAATAAGATATATAAATTATGAAAATAAATAAAATTATATTAAAAAAATTAAATGTCTAATTAAAGTAAAAATAAAATACTAATATTTATAATCAATTAATAATAATTCTAACTAAAATTGAACATGATATAAATACTAAAATAATATCAATGATTAAAATTGTGATTTTGAAATGAATCATATCTTATTTTCATCAAGAATTATAAATCCTGTAATGTTGTATAAAGAGTCGTAAGCAATACTTTCATATAAAAAACTTACATCAACATCTTTTATTACATTTAATAAATTACATATCAATAAATTTGGAATAAAATCCCATATAATATTTTAAACAATAACACTGTTAGTGCTACCTTTATTATTGATAACTTATCTTTATTTAATGTAGGTGATTTGAGGACGAATCCTTTTGAGACAGGAGGGAATGATGGAGATCTGCTTGCATTAGCATTCACTGATCTATTACAAAGCATTAGAGGCCTTATGACAAGAGTAAAAGATAAATGGGTAAAAGAGGCTTTACAAGGATTTATCAAGGACATTCGAGATAATGAGGCTGCTTTGAAAGATTTTAAAGCATTATTAAGATTAATTACTTATTTTCAAACCCAAAAAGATAAACAAAGCCTGACAATGAAAATAATGCTTAGACCCCAATATGCAAAGATGATTTACATAATTATTTTTTTAATGAAGCTTAATCTGCATATTTAACTTTTAAAAAGGCTAATGACATGAGCTTGGAAGGAAATTTCGAATTTGAATTTTATTTATTAAATGTTATTAGTTGTCAAGTTATTTTTTAGGAGGATTTCAAATTTAAAGCTGATTTGTATCCATTAATTAAGAAAATCCTTCTTAATCAAGTCTTTCCTATTTAGTTATGATTATGGTTAATTAGGAAGACCTTTCCTTATAGAATTTTCATCTTTTGGGGGCTATTTAAAGAGACAATATGATGTAATGTGGGATTATCATATTATTAATAAAATTTGAGTATTTTCTTTATTGTGAAAGCTTTCTCTTTGTTTTTGATTCAATAACTAAATATGATCTCTTTAAGGTAACTTGTAGTGACCAACTTATAATTTTGGTTCCAATCTGGGATGGGGTTCCTTACTTGATTCAAGATAGGTTTTGGGGTTTTCTTTTTCCTTGTTAATTTCTGGTCTTCAATACTCTTCACCAAGGTTCATGTCATTTGGTATCAGAGCCAAACTCCTTGAATTAGGTTAAATCTATCCTTGTTTCATTTCTTGTTAATCTTGCTTGTAATTTTTGTATGTTCTTCTTATTTTAGTGTCTTTATTTTTTAGCATACTGTTCTTTGTGCTTTTCTTTTCCTTTTAGCCAAAATTACATCAAAGTTATCCTAATTCATCTATTTTCTTTTGAGTCGTATTAGTTATCAAAAATTTAAAAAATGTTTATCTTTGATTATTGCACAAGTTGCATTGATCTATCTCAAATCAAAAGTTGTAAGATTTTGCTTATCTTCAATTGTTATACACGTTTTGGGTGTTATTGCTAATAAAAAAGAAGCTAGAGAGAGAGAGAGAGAAGAAAAGAAAGAAAAGAAAAAAGGAAATGATTTAAAGATGATAATAGAAAGTTTTTCAAAGGAAATTATTTAAAGATGATAATGGAAAGTTTTTCAATGGAAAGATAGTAAATGTCTTCCTTTTATCTTCTTTCCTTCTACAATTATTTTCTGCATTAATTCTTCTTTCCTTATTCATGCTAAATTTATTTTCATTCCTTCTTCCTTTAGACTTTCCAAACTTCATTGATTTTTTTTTGCCTTCCTTACCTTATTTAGATTTTCTTCCCATTATTTTTTGTCTCTTATTTTTCACTTATATCTATCTTTCTTGTTGACCGAGAATTCAAAATAATTAAGTTTGAATAGCTATATGTTTTTTTGGTTGAAATCATTGATCAGGTTCTGTTTAAAGTACTTGTAAGGGAAAGTTAAGTGGTAAAAAGCAAGAGTAGCGAGCCCAATATCGAGAAAAGACAAAAAATCGAGTGAAAAATGAGTGAACATCGATTAGAGAGTAAACACATAAAGGAGCGAGTGAGGAAACCCATTCTCTTTTGTTATTAATTCTTTATTTGCAAGTTTAATCATGAGTAGTGGTGGAGGAAATGTTAACATTGACCTCATGATATTCATGAAAGCCATTCAAGATCAATTCCAAACTCTTAATATGAGATTAGATCATTTGGAGACATCAAGCAGGTCAAATTCTTGTTGAAATCAACCCCATAATGTGGAAAAAGAGGAGAGCCGATTTTGAAGAAGTTGGCTTCATGAGGGGAAGAGCAGTTGTCTAAAGATACGATAATAATTGAAGTAATATTAAGATGTAGATTTCATCTTTTCAGGGAAAGAATGATCCAGAGTTATACTTGGAGTAGGAAAGAAAAGTAAAACATGTATTTGATTGTCACAACTACTTTGAGGAGAAAAAGGACAAGTTGGCAATGGTTGAATTCACAAATTATACTAGCATTTAATGGGATTAAATGATGCTTAGTAGGCATAGAAACGGAGAGAGGCCTATTCAGTCATGGAAGGAGATGAAGGCGGTAATGCGCAAACGTTTCATACCTAACCATTATCATCTCCTTGTAATATTCCTCCATACTCCTGAAACCTTGAGTCAAACCTTGTAACTTTCTATACAAATCTCTATAAGCCATTAATAAGGCTCACATTGAAGAAGACAAAGAAGCTATTATGACTAGATTCATTAAAGGTTTAAATAAGGAGATTGCTATTACAATATATTTGCAATATTATGTAAAGATAGAGGATTTATTGTATAAGGAAGTCAAGGTGGAGAGGCAATTAAAATCTAGGGGAGCTTCTAAATTTGGTGTGACCTCTAACTCTTCATAGAGGCCGAATTGGAAGAATAACAGCGTTTCATCAAAACCAAAAGAAGATACAAAAGCCAAAGATTCAGTTTCTTCTTTTAAAGGTAAAACCGAAACTAAATCCTCCTCTAAATCACATAATTTTAAGTGCTTCAAGTGTTAAGGGTTTGGACATGTTGCTTCTCAATGTCCAAATAAAAGGACTTATTTTGGACAATAGTGATATGGAGAGTGTTAGCTCTAGTGATGATGAAATGCCACCATTGGAGGATTTCAGTGATGTGGATATTGAAGGACTCGTGAGTGGGGAATTGCTTATCACTAGACGAACTCTTAATATTTAGCCTAAGAATGAAGGAGATGAAACCCAACGCGAGCATATTTTTTATACTCGGTGCCACTTGAATAGCAAGGCATGTAGCATGATTATTGATAATGGAAGTTGCAGTAATATTAGTAGTACTTTATTAGTTGATAAATTGAAGTTGACAATTCTAAAGCATCTAAAATCATACAAATTACAATGGTTAAATGAGTGTAGGGAAGTTAAGGTGACAAAATAAGTCACGATGATGAGGTTCTTTGCTATGTAGCACTAATGCATGCTAGTCATTTTCTTTTGGTACAACTATGGTAGTTTGATAGAAAAGTTCAACATGATAGGTACAAAAACAATTACTCCTTTGTTATTAACAATTGACATGTGAACTTAACACCTATCAAACCATGGAAAGCATATGAGGATCAAAATAGGATAGAAAGAGAGTACAAATCAAGAGAAAAGCAATTAAGTGTTCAAGAAAAGTGTGAGAGTGATAAAAAGAAGGAGAGTGTGAAAAATAGTGAAAAAAGCTTAATAGTGAGTAATGAAAGAAGAAAGTTAGATTGTGAAACTCAAAATAGAGAGACAAATATGAGGAGTAATGCCTATACTAGTAGCAGTGAGGTTAAGAGTGTTATGTTAGCGAGGTAATAACTACTTATACTTATATATAAGGACATTTACCTTTCAACTAATGAAATTATTCCTTCTTTGCCTAGTGCTATTGCGCCCTTATTGCAAGAATATTTTGATTTATTCTCTGACAAGTTACTACAAGGATTATCGCCTTTAAAAGGCATTGAACATCAAATTAATTTCATCATAGGATTAACAATTTCTAATAGACTAGCCTATAAGCTAATTAGGAGGAGACTAAGGAGATTTAAAGGCAAATGGATTAGTTAGTGGAGAAAGGATTCGTGAGGAGAGTCTTAGCCCATGTTTAGTTGCTATAATTCTAGTATAAAAAAAAGAACGAAACATGGCACATGTATGTAGATTTTCGAGCTATCAACAAAATTATGGTAAAGTACAGACATCCCATACTTAGATTAGATAATATGCTTAATGAGTTGCATGATTCTTATTTATTTCATAAGATTTATTTAAAAAGTGGATACTTTCAAATTGGTATGAAAGAGGTAGACGAATGGAAAGTTGTTTTTAAAACAAAATATGGTTTATATGAGGGGTTGGTATTGCTTTTTGGTTTAACCAATGCACCAAGTACTTTTATGAGGTTAGTGAACCATATTTTGTGACCTTTTATTAAGAAATTTGTTATCATCTACTTTGATGATATTTTAGTGTATAGTAGGAACTTGGATGACAATATCAAACATTTACATTATATGCTTTATGCTTTAAGAGAACATAAGTTGTATGTTAACTTAAAGAAGTGCACATTTTGTATGGAATTTGTTGTGTTTTTTAGTTTTATTGTGAGTGCACATGAAGTTAGTGTAGATAAGGAAAATGTTAAGGCAATTAAAGAGTTGCCTACACCTAATAATGCAAATAAGGTATGAAGTTTTCATAGTTTTGCAAGTTTTTATAGGAGGTTTGTAAAGGATTTTAGTTCTAGAGTAGCACCTCTAAATGAACTTGTTAAAAATAATGTTTTGTTTAAATGGATTAATGTGCATGAACAAGCTTTTAATACTTTAAAAGATAAGTTGACCAATGCACTTTTTCTTTGTTTACCTGACTCTGACAAAGTTTTTTAGATTAAATGTGATGTATCGAGAATTGGTATAAGAGCTATTGTGATACAGGATTCCAAACTATTTGTATATTTTAGTGAGAAGTTTAGTGGAGTAGCCTTAAATTATCCAACGTATGATGAGGAATTATATGCAATGGTGAGGACTCTATAAACATGGAAACACTACTTATGGCCAAAAGAGTTTATTATTCATTCAAATCATGAGAGTTTGAAGTTTTTAAAGTCTCAAGGTAAGTTACACAAAAGACATGCCAAGTGATTGGAGTTTATTGAAACTTTTCCTTGCATAATCAAATACAAGAAAGGAAAGGAAAATATTGTGGCTAATGCGTTATTTGGTAGGTATGCACTATTGACTTCTTTGCAAAGTAAATTGCTTGATTTTGATTTCATTAAGGAATTTTATGATAATGATATTGATTTTGGGATAAGTGTGGTTTGCATGTTCTAAGTGTATGTATGGTGATTTTTATCAGCACGATGGATTTTTATTTAAAAAAGATAAACTTTGTGTACTTAAATATTCTATACATGAATTACTTGTTAGGGAGACCTATAGAGGTAGGTTAATGGGGCATTTTGGTATTAAAAAGACCTTGAATATATTACATGAGCATTTTATTGGCCTAGCATGAAATATGATGTTCAATCTATCTATGACAAATGTATTGCGTGTAAACAAACTAAGTCAAAAGTAATGCCTCATAGTTGTTATAGTCTTTTAACCATACCTAATCAACCTTGGGTTGACATATCTATAGATTTTGTATTGGGTTTACCTAGATCTTAAAGCGGTAAGGACAAAATATTTTTTGTTGTTTATATATTTAATAAGATGGCACATTTTATTTCATATTTTAAAACAAATGATGCAACACATACTGCTAATTTATTTTTTAAGAAGGTAGTGCGCTTACATTGTTTTCCTAGAACAATTATGAGTGACAAGAATGTTAAATTTTTTAGTCATTTTTGGCACACTTTATGGAGGAAATTAGGTACCAAGCTGCTATTTTCTATTGTTGCACATCCTCAAATGGATGGACAAACTGAGGTAGTTAATAGGACAATTACTACATTGTTGCGTGCTATCATTCACAAAAATTTAAAACAATTGGAAACAAGTTTACCACATGTTGAGTTTACATATAATAGGGCTGTACATTCTACTACATCTTATTCACCTTTTGAAATTGTGTATGGTTTTAATCCTTTGACTCCTTTAGATGTTTTGCCTTTACATACTAATGAATATGCTAATTTGGACGGAAGGAAAAGGCATATTTTATTAAGGATTTCATGCCAAGATTCGAGCTAATATAGAGAAAAGGAAAGAGCAGTATGCAAAGTAAGATAATAAAGGGCCTGCGAAAGTTACCTTTGAAGCTGGAGATTAGGTTTAGGTTTATATGCATAAAGAAAGATTTGCTATCCAAATGAAATCAAAATTGCAACCTATAAGAGATGGACCTTTCCAAGCGTTGGAGCGAATAAATGAAAATGCTTACAACCTCGATTTACCTAGTCATTATGGTAAAGTTAACGCTTCCCTTAATGTTACTAACTTATCTTTATTTAATGTAGGTGATTCGAGGACGAATCCTTTAAAGGAGGGAGGGAATGATGGAGTGATTCGAGGACGAATCCTTTAAAGGAGGGAGGGAATAATGGAGATATGATTGCATTAGTATTCACTGATCTGTTATAAGGCATTGGAGGCCCTATCACAAGAGTAAAAGCTAAGCGGGTAAAAGAGATTTTGCAAGGATTAACTAAGGATATTCAAGATAATGAGGATGTTTTGAAAGATTCTAAAGCATTACTAAGATTAATTACTTATTTTCAAGCTAAAGAATATAGACAAAGTTTGACATATGAAAATAATGCTTAGAGCCCAATATACAAGGATGGTCTACATGCTTGTTTTTTTAAGGGTTAATAGTCAAATAAGTGATCAACACTTTTCACATTTTTCAGTTAAGTGATAAAGCTTTTAAAATTTTCAATTGAGTGATTAACGTTTAAAAAGTTAACCAGTTGAGTGAAAAAGACTACCGTCATTAGTGACTTGACCCAACCCAACAACCTGAATCTAACCCGGTTCACTCCAACTTTTTTATCTTTTCCAATTAATTTTTTCAATGTTAATAATTCAAATGAAAATTTTTCAAAGATGAGTCACTTAATTGAAAATGTGAAAAAGTTATATTAGTAACTTATTTTGAAAATTTTAATATAGATTCATCTTATAAATGAATATTTTACATAATATTTATAAATATTATTTAATTATTATTAACTAAAAATTAATATTAATAAATTTTAAAATAAATTCTTATAATAATACATGTAAAATAA
>JAOXYD010254860.1:0-16157 GCA_028565735.1 Pinacopodium congolense
TAAAATCCTCGAGATATAAAATTAAGTGTAAATAATTTTCAACAATATTACTATCAGTAATCATCTAACTACTTTTATATTGTTTATTCCATATCTAATGACCAATAATTAAACAGCCATTAATTAGGATATATATTTAGTAGTATTAAAATGTATAAATCCCTATCTGAGACATCATAGATTTCTGAAGTCTAAGAATCAGTCATACAATCAGCATATTATTATTTATCATATAAAGAAACTATGTTTAACATAGAATTATCATAACATGAGAATTTAGTAAATTTATTCTATAATAAACTCTCACATATTTATTTATGTATCTTCATATTTTAGTTCGAAGATTGACTATTTTCTTCATAAAAAATAAACATAACACATGCTAATGATTGATCTAACTAGAGTAATGATGAGAAATAATATATATATATATAATATTAATGCAATTTAAATCTCATATTTATAATCTTAGCACAATTTAATTTAAAAATATAATTACTATGTGAACTTTTCTTATGAGTTAATCAATTAAACAAAGTCCATTAAACAAACGTATATACGATAACTCAAATGTTTATAATTAAATATGGCACAAATATACAACCAAACAATAAGATATAACATATGGACCAACAAAACTACATGTTCCTATAGCTTTATAAGGTGTAAGTTTTCCTTTATATCTTCATTATTATTAAATTACTCCATGCACTTTAACTCTTCTTGATAAATTTTTTGAAATCCTTTTTGCAAAAAAATAATAATAATAAAGTTAAGTTGTCCACTATTTCACTACTAAACAAGGATTAAATATAATGAGGTAGCCATTTTCTTTAGGATTTTGCCAAATCCCATCTTCATTCTTAAAGCCTTCCCCTAATCATAGTTTAAGCATTAATGAAAATAGTGCATTTTATCAACAAGAAATCCATTTTAATTACACCTTTAAAAACCACAAAGCTTTTCTAGATGCATGATAAACTCATATTCCTTATTTAATTATTTTTGTAGCTATTAAAGGTAAGAGAATTTCAGCATTCTAAGGATCATCAATAGACCAATAGCCTAGTAAAGAGAGATAATTTCCTAAAGAAAATATTACCAATTTTGTTTTTATTCCACTTATGCATTTCTTTTATAAATTACTTAAGCTCTTTAGGCAAATAATTAATACTATACCCAACATTGTAATCAAGAAAAATAAAGTCTTCATACATTAACAATCTAGTTAGGAAACAACAAGGTATGGATTAGATATTCAATTCTTTTTCTGTTTATTAAAATGGGTCAAAATAATATATGATTCTTAATAAGTACCTAATAAATTAATCATTAAACTTTTTTGTTCATAACATAATGCATATAATTTACTTAAGTCTCTTAATCATCAAGCCTCATCTATAAGCAAATAAGTGCCAATGAGACCTACACTAATGGCATCCATATTTATAAAGCCATTCTTTAAATTACTTGTTGCTTTGATTTCTAGTCACTATATATCCCATTTCTCTTCTATGCTTAAGAGAGTATTATCTTGACCTATAAGAACCCATGGATCGTTTAAACTTCCTACTATAGCCTTCAAGGCATTCCATATAATCACTTGCTTGTGTCCCTTTAAGTAGCATAAACAAAAGCCAACAGCCATGGACTAAATATTGCATGTTCATCCTTGGCATATTCATTTTATTTCTTTCTTACAAGAACATACACTTTAAAATGACTTTCTTTCTATAGTAATTCGTGCTTCAACTTATTGTTTATTATGGTAGTTTAGTATTTCTATTTTTCTAGGGTTTCATTAGTGCAATGAACATATGCAGTCAAAATTACTGAATAGCCTCCCATGTTTTATAAAATCTATCTAACATGACAAAGGTCCTTTTGAAAACTCAATTATGGCTTATTTACAATAAAAATAAGAACAAAATTTGTCACTATGGTCACTAGTTTTTAGTTAACTAAAATCTCTATACGGCTAAATGATGTTCTCTTTAGTTGGCATATCAGTTAATGATAGATCTAATAAAAGGCTTTTTTTGAAAGTTAGGTCTAATCAAAATTAAATAAGAAAAAAGCCTTTGCATTCTATAACTTTATTGATTTAGTTGACCTATATATCATATTTGGCCTACTCATGTTCACTTTAATTCGCATATCAACTAAAAAATATCCAACCAATGTAAGGAAATTAGAAATCACCCTATTTTGTAATTTTATTGAATTAAACAAGAAAAGTGTATATAATTTGATCTTTAATTGGCATAATGGTTAAAAATACCTCCTTGGTCAAAACATAAAAATAAAGAAAAGTACTCATTCTTTACCCTTATATATAACATCTTAAAAACATAAATTTAAAATTTTCTCAAGTTTTCCAAAGTGTAAATCCAACTTTAAATATTTAAAAGGTTTTATAGTGAGCAATCACTCTAACATCTCATAAATGGGCCAAGGCCAACAAAGACAAAATCATCCTCCATGTTTCTAATAATAGCAGCAGCCTAGGCATCTTAGCTTAGATGAGATCGTTGCGAAGTATATCACCAAAATGAATTCCCAATTCTAGAATATAGAAGCCTCGATCAAGAACTTGGAGAATTAAGATGGGCAACATGCTAGAAGTGTTTTAGTGAGACCCCCAGGTATCATACCTGGTAACACTGAGAAGAACCCTAAGGAGTAGATACATATAGTATTATTAGCTGAGGAGAATATAATTGAAGTTGAGAAAGAAGCTAAGGAAGAGAATGAGAAGGAATCTGAAGAGAAAAAGAAGCAAGATTTGTCACCATTGGTTCTTAATGAAATGAGCACTAAATAATTTAAGGAGGACATAGGTATGTATTGTGAACACATTAAGAAATTAAATACTAACACTCCTTTGATTAAATACCTTATGTAGGAACCTAAAAATATCAGGTTCATACTTGATGTGCTCATGACAAAGTTGGTGACGGAATCTTCAGGGATGATAAGTGAGGAGTATATTTTTATTGATAAACTACTATAAAATTTAAAAGAACTTAAGAGTTTCTCAATTCCATGTATTATTAGTAGTTTGCACTTACATGATGCCATAGCTAATTTAGGGGCTTGAATTAATCTTATATCCCCCAAGTTGTTACATGAATTGAGGCTAGAAGTTATGAAGCATACTAGGATTAACATATAATTAGTAGATAGATCTATTAAATATCCTAGAGATATTGTTGAGGACGTACTAATTAAAGAATATAAGTTTATATTCCTTATTAATTTCATGATTCTAGATGTAAAATATGAGGGTAAAGTTCCATTAATTCTAGGTAGATCTTTTCTTGCTACTTCAAAAGCTCTAACTGATGCTTTAGAGAAAAAGTTAACACTTAGAATTGATAATGAGTCTATTACTTTCTTGCAATTAGAAGCTATTAAGTCATCTTTACAAGCAAAGTGTAATTCTCCTTCTTTTAATAATCCTATTAATGGAACTTCAAGTGTTTTGTAGGAAATTACCAAACATGAACCTTTGGCATGTGATTTGTTGATGATACCAAGCTTTAAATACTCTAAATGAGAGATGAGTCTAACCCTACATGTTAAACAGCTAGATGTATAGAGTCTAAGGCTAAAAAAAGATGCATAAAGCTCTTAAGGAAAGGCTAAGAAGACCAACAAAGCTCAGAAGAAGAAATTTTCTAACACATGAACAAGAAAGAGGTCACCAAATTAAAAAGATTAAATAATCATCAGTAGGAGGCAACCCCCAATTTATTTTGTTATTTTTGTTTGCTTACACTTTGATTTTTAAAGTTGTTGCATATGGGTTGCATCTCATTTTTCACTTGTATTTGAAATATGTTTCTTTTAATTTCACTTGGATTTTAGTTAAGTAAGTGTTCCTATTTGAATACATCTTGTCTAAGGTTGAATTATAAAGCTTTTAGAACATAAGGAAGTTTAGGAACAACAAATAAACAAAGAGAGAACATGTAGACCATGTTTTGGGCAATACCCCGTGGCCTATGTTGTGTAAAAAAGACAAACAGATACATGGGCTAAGCCATGCCCATGGCCCACCCTATAAATCTCTAAAACACCAACTCAACCCGCCTCTCTCCTCTTCATGTGTTTTAAATCTATACCCAAAATCCATGCTCTTCAAAATTGTTCTAATATAAAACAAACTATATAACTTCATCTTTTATGCATTAATCCACAAAAGTTTCATCATTCTAGTAAGGTATGTGCTTTATCTTTTATTAAACTCTTGGAAGGTAGGGTTTATTTTTTGATTCGAAGTTTATGCAAGAATAAGATGCCCTTTAGATAATTGATGAAATTTTTCATCCTTTATGTGTTTAATTATTGTCCTGAGACATTTTACTAGATGCAATAACTGTTATTTAACATTACCCCTATTTTTATTTGTTGATTTAAGTGATTTTTTATGTGGGTGTTTGTTCATTATGAAAATTTGAAATCTTATCCTTAAGAAATTATGGTTTTGACTTGTTGGTTGAGTATTTGCAATATTTTTATTGATTATGGGAATTAGCAAACCACTTGTTGATGATTAAACATTCTAAAGGGTAGGTATTGAATCAAATCTAGTTGAATGCTTGAGCTTAGAATATTTAAAGAAGCACCTTGAGCTTTAATGTGAGTATAATGACAAGTAGCCTTTTAATTGGGATTGCTCTATTATTTGATGTTTAAAGGATATTATGCATTATGTTTTCTTTATTTACATCTTTCTTATTATGCTTAATCAATAGTTGCACCATATCATTGTTATCATTAGATGGTTAATGCTTGTAAATAATTCATAACCATATATGTGCTAAAGTGTAAAAGTAAATTAGATGCTTTAAGATGTGGAGTGTTAATGGTTATTATATGATCATTTTGGTGTGCAATTATGGTTATTGGATTATGATTTTTATGATCTAGGAATAAACTAGAATACTCATGATTACTTTAGTGTTCTTGCAGGAATCATACCTAGGTAAAAACAAATTACAAAAAAAACCTTATAGAAGTGAGGTTTCATCCTTTACGAGTGAAAATAATGAACCAATTACTCTTTGGTTTAACAACTTCGATATCACATAAAAATTCAATGCACTGTTATAACGACCCATCAACCCAAACCAATTTTTAATGTTGAAGATTTGGAGAAATAAGGCTTGGCTGACATGGTTAGATATTACTTTAAGGAAGGAGGATGGTATGTTTTTGTGGAGATCAAGGAACCTAGCTACAAAAACCATCTATGTGAATTCTTGGCCATCTTTAAATTCAAGAATAATTGGGTCGAAACGAAGGATGATGATCGAGTGAAATTTCAATTAGGAGGGAACCATTTCTCAATATCATGTCAGGACGTTAATGTAACCTTAGGGATCCCAGCTGATAAACTAAATGACCTACCATAAACTAAGAGCACTCAATTGGATTTTAACACTTCAAGAGAAGCTGATCAATTTTAGAAGGAGATTAGAAGTGAAGAATTTCAAGATAGTGTGTCCAGAAAGACCAGGATTAAGGCGTTAATGCTTAAGGTTATTCATTGCTCGATTATAGGCACCATTAGAGGTCATCATGAGAGCTTAAGGATATTATCATAAATGATTTGATTCATATGTGGTGTATGGTCTATGGAAAGGCTTCCAAGATCAAGGATTTGTTAGGTTTATATGGCACTTAAGAGGGGGGTCAATTAGGTTTTAAAACATCTTCTCAAGACAAGATGAAAGTAAAGCCGAAGCATATAAATATTGAAGCAAAACAATTAACACAATAAAATAAGTGAGTAAAAGTAAAAAATAAGGGAAGAAGAGATACACCAAATTTATTCTAGTTCGGAGTTGTCAACTTGCCCTAACCTCTAGTCCCTAACACCACTGTTGATATTTTGTTCTTATTACATCCAATCAAGAATACAATCTTCATAATATAATACTTTTTCAAGGCTTAAGGATAATCTTTCACTCAATTCTTTTTCCTAGGCTCAAGAATAACCTTGTAATCCTTACACAAATAATCTAATGATGAGTACTTCACTCAATTTCACTTGTTGTATAACAAGACTTACAGAAATGAATGCATAAAAATAATACCACAAAGAAATTCACACAAAACACATTACAGAAAATTCTTATAACTCTTTAATAGCTTGAAAAAATTATTGAATGTATATGCTTAAAAGAGTTTGGTAATACCTAAGCTCTGTACCATTATAATAAGAGCAATTGTCAATAAACATGAATAAAATCATATATTTATACTCAATAATGAACTATTTATTCGTTGCCTAACAATCAGTATATCTATTGTCCAACCGACTTAATAAGGATATAATGGATTAATTTTATTAATATTTTGTAATCTGTCTAACCCAAATTTATCTCTTTATTTTCTCAACATTATTCCTACCGATAGTTAAGGTTCGGTCCACCTATAGGCCATCACCTTGGGTTTAGTCGACTGAATCAAGTCCTTCGGTCATCCAATCCTTCATTAGGTTGTCCTACATAAAAAAAAACTAAACATAATTCCAAATACACCAACAAGTATACACAAAATCCAACAAATACATTTATGCCCAAATACATATAAATTGCCTTTTAATTTAGTCATTTCTTTGAACATTAATTTTCTATCTTAGTTCATTCTTAACAAATTAAAAAAATCATCAAGAGGATATAATCAAATTAAACATTTAAGCCTCTTGATTATGCACTTATATGCATATTCTAATATATATATATAACTGAGCATGCAAAAGCCTCTTAAAACACCAAAATAAAATTCAGAAAAGTTTACTCTAAACAAAACCTAAGTAAACTTGTTCTAAACCAAATTTCTTCTTTAAACTTTGAATCTTCATAAACTTCGATTTTCCATTATGAGTTTCTTTGAGTGATTAAAACTTAAGCTTTGGCCAACCTATCTGTCAACACACTTAAAAATATTAATAATAAGATTATATCCCCCTTTTCGTGTTGAAAAAACCAAGTGATATTATAAACATTATTTAATATAAACAATTGATAAACCCCCCCTAAATATTTATAAATTGTGGGGAAAAAATTTAAAATAATTCAACATCATATTTTCAATTTTTAACACAACAGTTATTTAACATCAAGGTTAAAATTTGTACTTTCTAAAATATTACCCCCTTAATTTATGCATTTAAAAATGCATTCCTCCTTTATAAAACATAATTGTTCATAGTCGACATAATGTCACATAATCATTTTGAAACAAAATATCACATAATCATATCCCCCTTTTTGAAGTGACCAAAAGGGTAAAACAATTACTCCAACCAGTTTGTCTAAGTAGAAGAGGATAATAAAATTACAAAAAGTGGAATGTATGACAAAAAGCTTCATGAGAAGGATTCAATGATATAGATTAAAAGTCAAATGTAGCCAAATAGCACAAAAATCAAAATACATCAAATTATAAAAAAATAAAAGACTGCTCAGAAGGATCTGCTTGAGGTAAAGGAGGAAGACAAGAGAGAAGCTCGCAAAGTAAGGTGTTCTCCTCATGAAGTAGAGTAGTAAGCTCGTGAAGCATGGTGGAATGCTCGTGAAGTGGACTCCTCAGATCAGTAAGATCACGACGAATGGATGCAGTCTTGAACTTTGAAAAAATGTCCAAAGTTCTAGTAAAGGTGCCAAGCCCAGGTGCAACAGAAGTAACTCCATCACCAAGATGTGGAGACACAGGATGACTCGGATTAGGTGCAACCACATCATCATCAGTAAGAGGAATAGGAGTGGTAGAGAGATGTTGTCTCTATTGAGGTCGAGTCATATGAACCTTAACAACTTGAAAAACCCATGTGCTTTAGGGAGTTTCATAAAAAAAAAAGAGAGGGATTCGAAGTCATATTCCATAGGAAGAATATGGAAATTATAGAAGATGAGACCAAGAATGAGAGGATGGGAAATGTGTTGGCTCCTTTTCTTACCTAAGGAAAAATCAATCATATTATGCAAGATGAAATCACCCAAATAGATTTTCTCACCAAGCATTACAGTAGAAAGAAACCAAAGATCATCATATCTCAGGTCATTGTAATGACCACTAAAATAAAGAAAGTTATATTTAATGAAAAAGTGATGGAATTTAGGTATATCACTCATGTCTCTCAAATCCTTTGGTCTTTCAATAATATCTTCCTCACTCTCTAACTGAAAAATGATTTAAACTCTCTTAGCTAACGAATGAATGGCATCAAAGTCATATACAGCCATAGAGAGAAAATACAAGGGGGATAAGAATTCCAAGAATGTTGTTGATTATGTCTAGAGAGAGGAATAGGAACATTTTCTACTTTTGACAAGATAATATACACATCATTTTCTTTTAAGTATCGAAGGTTATAGTAGAAACGTTTTATAGTAGTAAGGTAGGTTTCTACTGAAAGAGTAAGAAAAGATTCCCATCCTTCATCAATGAAAAACTAGACAATGCATTTTTTCTTAAAGAAATCTAAGGGGAAACTAAGATAACATAATTTTCTAAAATTCTCCTAGAACCATAGCCTTGAAATGGTTAGAATCAACATCAAAGTAATCTCATTCTTATCTAGCTTGAGATCTCCTACCCCTAGAGGTACTACCACCTAGAGTCCTAACCATAATGAGAGTTTAGGCATGCTAAGAATACATGATTTAAAAAGTGGTCAATAAATAGCAAAGAACACTAAAAGTAGCTCTAGGAATGGATAAATCACATGGATAATCACTTGGTCTAAAGTCAATAACACAATTTGAAAGCAAGAGCACACACAATTGACTAACCTCTAAGATTTATAGTGCTTATATATGCATGAGTGACGTGTAAGTAAAAGTGAGACATGTAGGATTTAATAAAATAAATTGAACACTTTAAAGGTTCTAGTAAACATCTCACTAAAGCATTAGTTCAAAGTTTCGAACTCGGGTTAAAAAGAAATTCATTAAGGCTAAAAATTAGAAAAAAATCTTGTCAAAACAGATCTAATTGAATAATTAATCAAGTTAATTAATCAATTGAATTTATGCAACTTTAATTTCATAACAAAAATTCTAATTGAATAGAAAAATTTTAAAGGATAAAAACATTTAAAAACTTTTAAAAATGGTTAGATGAAATTGATTGATAAAAAACCTTAATTAAACTTCTAATTGAAATTTCAAAAGCTTAATATCACGAAAGTCAAATAATTTGACTACAAGTCTGCATAAACCTTAAACAAAATTCATAAAATTGTGGAAAAAAATATTTAGGGCAATTAAGTGTAATTGATTGAACAATTATCTTATTTTAATGTTTAATTGAATTTCTATCATATTAATTTCACTAAAATTTCATTAATTTGACTATAAAATCATAAAAACCCTAAATTCCAAATCTGAAATTATTGAAGATCAAAATTGAGTTAAGCTAAATGCTATTGACTAAACAACAACCTTAAATAAGCATCTAATTGAGCTTTTAAAAGAAAAATCACACAATTTAGGAAAAATTTTGAATAAACCCTATAAATTGAAAATGAAATTATGGAAAAGCAAACTTGAATGTATACAGATGTAATTGAGTGTCCTAAAACCCTAATTATGCTTCTAATTGCAAGAAACAAAACTACCAATTCAGGCTAATTTCTCAATTCTATGCAAAAATCACAATTCCAAAACCCTAAGATGCTAGAAATTCATAATTCGATCAATCCATATGCAATTGTAGTAACTTTATTGAGGGAAAATGTTTAGAAGGTTACTAGATGCAGGAAGATGGCCTTGGAGTCATCTAAAGCTCACTGGAGACAGAAAAGAGTTAGAGAGAGGCATTGGAGAAGAGGCAGCAAATGATAGTAGAGATTTTCAATTTTCAGGGAAGAGGATGCTTAGAGAAGACTGAAAATTGATTTAGAAGCTTTGGAGAGTCGATAACAGCAGGACAAGAGAGGAGCGCCAAAAAGAAATTAAAAAAAAAGAGGGAAGGAATTTAAATCAAGATCGTTTTAGACATCAGTTAATCGAATTACTTATATTGGTCGACCAATAATAGGTAAGCCTATAAGTTTATTTGGTCGATCAAATGACCATAAATGCATAAATGCAGGCACGACACACACAATGTATTTTCAGCTAGATTTTTCAAGAATCCCAAGCATAGTCATTCAAGACCATTATAACAAATACTTCACACACCCATATATATTTCATAATGATTGGGTTCCTTTTAAATTGCTTTTTGGCTTATTTTTATTGATTTATCTTAAACTTTGTTCATCAATAGCAGTTTATTCCTTTTCATTCTTAAAGATACCTACAAAACATAATTTTATCGAAATTTTGGAATCCATATCATCTTAGGTACATGAGTGTTGGTTACGTATCCTTCACGACCTTTTGATAGAACATCCACATTCCTTAATTGATCATAAAAAATATTTAATATGTCAATATCTTTTATAATAGGAGCAAAACAAAGGAATCAATGTTCTATATGCATTTCTATTCCTATGATATAACCTTTGTTGAAAATGATGTCGTAGTTGGTTAAAAATTCTTTGACAATGCACATGATTTCTAGATTTTTTAAAAATATATCTATGCATAAGGCTTTGTTTGAGTTTTATTTTGTGATGCATTTTGAACAATCTTATAACTATCATCTTCCAAATTCTTTCCCTTTACAAAAGCAGTTTTACTAGATGATGCTCCATTATATCCTAAACATGTCTGTCATTTTCCATCTTTTGAATTCTTAGCATGGTTTCTAATTTTCTTTTTCTTTTGTAAATTTCAACAATGATTCTTTAAGAGATTCCACTTTTTTATTTGAGAAGATATTTTCATTTACCAATTCATCATTATCTTTGTTTATTGAATCTAAAGCTTTTCTAAGTCCTTCAATTTCCAATTTTTATCCATTAATCATTTTCATTGATTCCTTATTTTTGTCATGCAATTTCTTCTTTTTCCTAGCTAAATATTTTATGAATTCTAAATTTTTTTCATATGTGTATTGTATTTCACATTCTTCATTTAGGTGAGAGATACCTACCTCATTGTGGGCCATGCAATTTTGATCATGCGTTGCACATATTTTTCTTAAAAGTGACACAAAGTTTCATAACATAGTTATTGAATCATTTTTATTATTCATATGGCCTTAAATTATTTTTAAAAAAATATTGTTTGAAGTCTTATTCAATCTTTGGATAGTTAAAAATTACTTTAACCATTTTCTTGCATTTTTATAATTGAAATTTGTTTGGTTTAAGCTCATTTGTTAACATGCCTCAAATCTGTCATCATTTGAATTATCATCATTCAATCTTATTTTTTAGCACCCAAATAATTTTTTATTGCTTTCAAATTATCATACACATTTTCACTAGGATATTAATAGTGTACTATAATTTAATCTCTTTTGTAAGCATTTAAAAATAGATTAATCTTTAAAAAGATAAATTACTCAAAGTTGTCTCTAAAAGGTCCTTCTTTCCTTATTTGGATTTAATTCAAGTGTAACCCTAATTCATTTAAGAAAAAATATATGCAATCATAAAATAAAACATAGCAGCCTCCTAGAACCCCCAATACTCTCAAGTCTCATTTTCTTGCCCTCAAAAAGAAAATTGATAGATCAACTTTTCCAATCTCTCCAAGCTGTCTCTCACTGCACTATTTTGGCTTTCTCTTATCCTTATCATATTAATTCTATTTGATAAATTTATAATTTTGTATTTTTTGTTAGATTAGGTGTTAAATATTGTAATTGATCATAGATTTGAATTTTATACGAGATTATATTGATTGATTAGAACATAAACTCCCAAATATATCAAATCAGTTTCTGTCTGTTCGGATCTATCATAGATATTCATTCTTGACACTTAAATTTATTTTAAAATTTTTGATTTTGTGATTTTATATTTTTTTGTAGTTTAGAGAGGTTGTTTGATTTTTTATTTCATTTTTTAAAAATTATATCTTAGGTTTTAAATCTGTTCACTTCAGAATTGTCGAATCTGTCCAAATTTTTCTGTGTTAATTTCATCATTTTTCTGGAAATATTAAATAGTTTCTAAAATCCTAGAACAATTATTTTACGATTCCCTACCTGTTGTAAAGGCAGCTATATTTTTGTTTCTAATTTTATGAAGTCTATCGGAGTTAGTTTAAAAATCATTTTTGAGATCCACCTAAACTGTTATTGTTTTTCTATTATTGTATTAATTGCATATTTTGATTATGCAAATTGGTTTTGGGTGTGGTAACTTATGTTTTTTGGTTTTTTATGATCTTATGATTATCTAGATGTTTTTATGTTGATTTTTGAGCTCTTATATCTTCTTTTCATATTTGTAATCTCCTTAAATCTGTCCATTTGATTTTATACATATATTTGAGCGTACAAATCAAATTTATATGCTTCCCAATTATGGTTTTCTGTTTGTTTAAGTCTCCAAAGTGTTATTAAATATTTAAATAATTTTTAGAGGCTTATTTCACTGTTTGGAAGTTTTCTTGTTCTATTCACTAAATCTGTCCAGATTTGGATTAAGTGAATATTTCAGGTTGTGCTTCATTATGATACAAGTTTTTTTGTGTGAATTAAATCTATCACATTAAGTTTGTTATAGCCTTCATTTGTGTTGTTGATCATTCATTTCATTCGTGAAAGCTTTGGAGCCCTTAGATTGATTGTACTTTAAGTGAAATATATTCATAAGTGTCCTTAGTCACTTGAAAAGGGGTATTTGCATTGTTATATTGCTTAAGGTTGCCAAGGCTCCTCTTTGTCACATAAAGAGTCAAAAGGCTCCTGTTTTCCTTAAAATATTGGGTTGTAAAGACTCCTCTTTGCCTAGAAAAGGATTTTCTTGTGAAGGCTCCTCTTTGCCTTAAAAGACTGGGTTGTAAAGGCTCCTATTTGCCTAGGAAAAGATTGTCTTATGAAGGCTCCTCTTTGCCTTAGAAAATTGGGTTGTAAAGGCTCCTCTTTGCTCAGAAAAAAGATTGTCTTGTAAAGGCTCCTCTTTGCATAGAAAAATATTGTCTTGTAAAGGTTACTCTTTGCCTAGAAAAAGATTGTAATTGTTTTTTCTTTAATTAGTTGAGAGTAATATCCAACAAGTAGTTGGAGAGGAGACATAGCCTATCTTTCAAGTAGGTGAACTTCGTTAACAAACCATGTGTCTTGCCTTCTCTTCTCTCTCTTTAATTATTTCTTATTCTGCATTATTAGTTTGGCATTCACTCTTGTATATCTCATTAAATCAAATTGGTTAAGTGTTAACTTTATATTTTGGAAGAAAGTTTTTAACACTCAATTCAACCCCCCTTGAGTGCCTTACAATTGGTATCAAAGCTTGGTCTCACATTTTCATTAGCTAGTTTCTAGCGAAACTGTGAGTAAGAATCCAGTATGGCACATTGGTTTAGTCAAGAGGGTTTACATATTTATAAGCCACCAATTTTTAATGGAAAAGATTTTTTTGAATAGAAAATTAGGATCAAGTTTTTTTATTATGGGACAATATTTAATTATTTCTAATGGCTTTAATGGCATTTCAAATCTTGATAAAGTTATTTCTTTAAATGAAAAAGCCATGCATATCTTACATGATGCATTAGATAAGAGCATTCTTGATCAAATTGCTTTGTGTACTTTGGGTAATGAGTTTTAGTGTAGGTTGGAACAAATTTTTGTAGGTGGAAATGATATGGAAGAATACAAAGAAGAAAAGGAAAAGACTTAAAATTCATGCCTTGTATTCGTTCTGGAAGAAGCTACATCATCATCAAATGTTGAAAATGAAAGCAATAAGGTACCATCTAGCTCTAACTTTAACGATGATAAGTATAATGCTTTGGAAGTAGGTTTGAGGTATGATGAATTGGTTAGATGTTTAGAAATGCTACTATGAGAAGGAAGAAACTTTCTTCCAAGTATAAGGAATGCAAGAATTTGTTAAATGATTTTAAAGTAGAAAATGAGAAGTTAAAGAATTATTTGCATGCTTTAGAATCTAAGAGTGTTAATGTCATCTCCAATGATTGTATGATTTAAAATGATCGGTTAGTGAATGCGAATGATGGATTGAAAAAGGAATTAGTTGATTGCTCATATGAGAATGACGAGTTAAAAATTGAAATGTATGAATTATTAGAATTAAGAATGAATGCATTATAGAAATTGATAAATTGATAAATTGAAGAATGAAATTAATGTCATGCTAGATTTTAAGAGTGTGAATAGTGGTATGCATGATGATGAGCATAAATTAATGCATGAAAATGAGTCTTTGAAAAAGGATGTGGATGTCTTCAACGAATCATTGTCTACATTCATAAAGGGTAAGGAAAAGCTAGATTGCATGCTAAGATGACAAAAGATATATAATGATAATCATGGTTTAGGATTTGTTAATGGAAGTATTTCAAAGGATGCTAAAACTATTTTTGTAAAGCGCAAAAGCTTACAAGATGAAGTTTTGCCTAAGCCCTTATTTGATAATGATGCATCCACATCTAGAGCTCATATTAGACCATCCTTTAAGAATGTTGAACCTTTATTAAAAATTACATACTAGAAAGAGAAATCATGCATTCTTATATGCATCTAAGACAAAAGCTAGAATGGATGTGCATATAGCAAAAAATAGGCATAATTTCTTTAAGAATGTACAACCATCTCATAATGATACATTTTGGATTCATGTTAGTCAAATAGGTCCTAAACATACTCATACACCTCATATACATGCATACAATCATAAGAACACTTTATATTCACATCCTAGGAAGGATTTCCATCAAAGAAGGGACATGCATACATCTAGGCCTCATGTTAGGCATCAAGTTAAGCAATTTGAGTCTTTGCATTCTCATACTCATTCCGGGCTATCAAACATGTTTCATTTATATTCTACACATAACATCCACCAAGGAAGTTCATTTAGAGATATAAGACCTCAAAAAGCATTTAAGTCTCATGCTAGGAAAATTGGCATGGTGCATAGGCATAATTAAGAGCCATTGCATGTTCATTATTGGAGCCATTGCATTTTTGCATAACTTTTTGAAACTAGCAAATTTATTTAAAGCTATTTCATGTTTAGTATTAAAATTCATTGCATAATTTTTTAAATTTGGTGCACTACATTGATTTTAGCGTATGACTTGTTTTTCATGCATTGCTATTTTTTAAAATGGATATTTTTTATTTTTTTAAGAAATGGATTCATTGCATAAGTTAAGGAAGAATGCTATTTTCAATTGATATTTTTAATTGGTATTAGAACTTATGAATTTTGCAATTGGCACGTTACAATAAAATTATTGCCTTATTTTTAAAATAGGAGAATTTCATTTATTTCAACATATGAATTATTTTGAAAATGATGTATTGAACATGTTTTTAAAATGTTTTTTGAAATTAGTATCATACTTTGTTTTTGCAATTGGTTTCTTAAATTTAAAATTTTCAATTTGTACCATGTCTTTGAATTCTCAATTGCTACCTTTTCTCACATTTGATATCAATTAGTATCATACTCTTATTGTTGGTATTAATTTGGTTTTTATAATTGGTATCATTTTTTAAAAAATATTTACCATATTATTTCACAATTGGTATCACGTTTCCCAAATGATTATCATAATTTTCAATTGGTATCATCTTCTTACATTAGGTGCCAATTAGCATAATATTTTTACAATTGATATGATGTTTTATAAGTGATAACATTTCTTTTCGATCGGTATCATCTTTGAAATTGTGCATATTTTTTAAGGAGGTTTTAAGATAAGTTCATTCCCTTTATGTGATTAAATTTTTTCAAAATGCATAAATTTAGGGGGAGTGTATCTTTTTGACATATGTAATTGGTTTTACATGATTTAAGAAAAGTTTACATGGTCAATGCATAATTTATGTTTATCGTATAAAAATGCGTACCTTGTGTTTTAGTTGCATAGTAAGCATTTATGAATTAATATGTCTTTTTGTTGCATAATGTGTGTTTCTAAATCATAAAATGTGAAACATGTGATTTTCATGTAATATATCCATAAGTATGTGTTCTAATGTGATATATGTATGATGTGTATTTTTAATGTAAAAGTGCATAATATATGTTTTTGATGCATAGA
>JAOXYD010254871.1:0-16157 GCA_028565735.1 Pinacopodium congolense
GTTTGCTTACTAATGATTTAAGTTTATGTTATGGATTTTAAAGATAGGTGTATTTCATGATGAATTCAATATGGAAAACTTAAGCTTGGAGACCAAAATTGAAGTTAATGGAAGAATAAGGGATATGGTAGCTTCAAGACCTTAGTTTAGTTGTTTAAAATGTGTATGTAAGTGTTACTTAATGTTCAGTTCATCTAAGGGATCAAATTTATCATGCATTGTATAAAGCTTTTGAAAAGTTGGCATAAATTTTCATTCATTTTGGACATTCAAATAGTCTCAATTTATGTTTTAAATTTTTTTTGAAGTCTTGATTAATGTTAGGAAAATGTTTGGATAGCTAAACAATTTGTTTGCAATTTTAGAATTGAAATTCGTTTGGTTTAAATTCATTTGTTGACACATCTCAAATTTGTCTAGATTTGAGTTATCATCATTCAAACTGATTTTTTAATGCCTAAATATATTTTTATTTCTTTAAAATCATCATACACATTTTTCTTAAGGTCATAAGAGTGCACTATATTTTTTACTTTAACTTTTTAGCACTCAAAACATCGATTGAAGCTCCAAGAAGTCAGATTGTTCAAAGCTGTATCTAATGACTAGTTTAAGGTTTAGGGTACTTATGTCTTTTTATCTCTTAAACAACTATATTTGTCTCTCAATGGCTCTAAACCCTTCCAAACCCTATTTACATCTCTAAAAAAACTCTCATCACTCTCAAATTCTCAAGAAACAAATTTACAAGATCAAAAATCACAAACTACTAAAGTTGCCCAATTTTTTACTACTGTTATTCTTGTTTTAAACTCTTCTCTCACTATTTTAATCTGTTTCTAGGTGTGTGAAATTAGTATTTTCTGTTTGCTTAAGTTGTTAAGATTTTTTTTATCCATGTTTTATATTTTAGGGTGTTTATTTCGTTAGATGAAAGCTTAGATCTAGTCATATATCAAAACTATTTCTGTACTTTTACCATCTTAATCTATTTTTGGGTATGTGAAATTGTTGTTTTATGTTATTTTAAGTGTTCAAGAGATTGTTTAATCAAAGTTTAGATTTTTTGGAAGCCTATTTCATTTTTTAAGCCCAAACCTTCAATTATATCAAAATTGTCTCTATTTGTTTTACTACCACTTTAATCTCAATTTCATCCATATAAATCTATTTTTGTGTGCTTGGCCATCCTGCTCTCATTTTTTTAAGAGTTTAAGAGTTTGATTGAGTTAAGTTTTGAATTTTTGGGTGCATATGTCGTGAGTGTCAAGCTCAAACTTATATATACATCAAAACTATCACTATAGTTGTTTTCTTATTTTAATTTTGGTTTTAACAATCTTAATCCATTTTTGGGTGATTAAATTTATTTTTGTTAGTTTATTTAAGTGTTTAAGATTTTCATTGATCAATTATCTGCATTTTTAAGGGTTTATATTGTTAGATTCAAGTTCATATATTCGTAAACATAACAATTGTCCAGTTTTACATGTTTTATCATTCATTCACATATTGAAGTGCTTAAATAGGAATTTGTTGCTTCCAAATTGTTATATTCTATTTTTATAAGTCCTCAAGGGTTTCATTGATTATATAAGTGAATTTTTAGAGACATGTTTTAGTGTTTAGAAGCATTTATAAGCTTACTTCTCAAACATGTCCAGATTTGATATATTTCATTTTTCACTTCATCATTCATCATATATAGACATTTTTGGTTATTTAATTCTGTCCTATTGAGTTTGTTTAATCTTTCAAAAGTATCATTGATCATTCATATTGTTAGAGCCCATTGTGTATTGAATTTCAAGTGAAATAAATTTTTAGGTGTATTTTGTTACTTGCAAGGGGAATATTGAATTATCTGGTTGATTAATATTGTAAAGGCTCCTCTTTGCCATAAAAAGAGTTGTCTAAAGGTTATTCCTCACCTTCAATAAGAATGTTTAACCAAGGATGGTTTAACCTTATTTTGGTAATGACAAAACAACCTTTGATACTAATCTGTTTGTTTTTAAGTATGTTTGAAAGATAGGTTGAACAAAGCTCAAGTTGATCAACTATAGAGTCTCAAAGAAGAAAACAAAAAATCAAATAAAGACTCAAGTTTGAATAAGTTATTTAGTTTAAATTGGTTTACTTATGTTTTGATTAATGTAAACCTTACTTGATTTTAGGTTGGTGTCTTTAAGAGACTTATTTTTTATCATTCATACATACATATTTTAGAATATGCATATAGGTGCACAATCAAGAGGTTTATGTGGTTAATTTAATCTTTCCCTCTTGCTAATTATCTTGATTTGGTTAGTATTGTATGAAGTTAAGACAATAAAGGTTTTTAGAAGAATGTTTTAAAATTAAGTCTTTAATCTTGTTTAATTGAAGTATAATCGAAAGAGTGTGGGTTAGATGAGTTTAATCGATCAACCGAGCTCTAGTCAAAGGATTATCGATCAACCAAACTAAAGACAAAGTTATATCAATAGACCAAACCAGGTATATCAATCGATCGAATGTTCCAAATTTTATAAATAAAGACATGATTAGCCAGATTACACTACGGTCAAATCGTTTATTTGCTTTTTGTCCATTGGAAAACTGATATTAAGACCATTATACAATGGATATATGGTGAATTCTGAGTATAAATAAGCCGGTTTATAACTTATGTAATATATAAGTTGTATTTGAGGAATCAAGTCTTTGTCATATCTTGTACAAACAATAAACGAGTTTTTTACACAAGTCTTTTTCCTCAACATGTTTTTTTTTCTAGTTTATATGTTGTGAGGTTTTAGTATAATGTAGTGTGCATTCATTATTTAATCCTCTTAATTACATCAAGTAAAGTTAAGTGAAGTAATTTTCTATTAAGTTGTTCTTGTGAGTTTTTGAGAGGTTATTCTTGAGCCTAGTAAAAAGGAAGTGAGTGAAAGGTTCTCCTTTAGCTTGTGAAAAATGATTGTATTTGAATGGTATATTCCTGTTGAAGTTGTAATAGGAACCAAATCTCAATAGTGGTGTTAGAGACTAAACTAGGAGTAAGTGGATATCTCCAAACCAGAGTAAATCTAATGTCTTTCTTACCTCTTTTACTCTTTATTATTTTGCACTTATAATATTTGCTTGATAAGATGAATTTGTACTATTTGTTTAAGCTTCCACATATATTATTGTGTTTAGTTTGTGAAAGATTTTCAAAGACTAATTCACCCCCTTAGTACCATAACAAACCTAACAAAGAAGATTGTGTATTATAGTGTTTAATCTTCGCCCTAGAAGAAGAAAGTATTTGTTTTGTTTCATTAGTAGAATTTTTAACAAGTAGTTAGAAAGAGGATGTATTCTGTCTTTGCAGTAAACGAATCTCTATAAATTTTATGTCTTTCTTTACCATTATCTCCTTCTTATTGCTTGTTGTGTGGTTTGGCTATTGATTTATTTGTTATCAAATTGGCATTTGCATTTCCATATCATTTTAGGTTGAATATTAGTTTAGTGATTGCATTTAGTTTAAATTGGTTTATATGGCTAGTGTAATTGGTTTAAAAAGTTTTAATCACTCAATTCACTCCCCTCATGAGTGCCTTTGGGGGATACACTTGATATTATGAATTAAGGTTACTTCTTACTAACATTATTTTTTGTATAGAATAAAAATGTTTTGGTCTTAATAGAGTTGTGATGTATGCGGTACATTAATTACATTGGTTTATAATTTTTTGTACTCAGTTAGCCTTTAACTCTTAATTAATACTAGTTTAATTAGGTTGTCTAAGTCGTTTCTTGAAGACAAGCAACAATTTAAGTGTGTGGATATTTAATAGTGCCCAATTTATACATCTTTTAGATATATTTTTATGAATATATTCTTAGACTTGAGAGGAAATTCTATGTGATTTATATGCATAATTGATTTAATCTTGAATACGATATTACTTATGTTATTTTGGATGCATATGTATGTTTTATAGGACTTTATCAAGCAATTGGATTCACTTTTAGGGCTAAGAGTATTATGGAATCAAAAGGAGGAGAAAAAGCATCAATTCATTGAGTTTCGTACTAAATATTAAGACTATAGGACAAACTATGGCAAATGCATCAAGAAAAGACCAAGAAAAGTAAAAAAGGAGGAGGTTCACAGCCAGGCTCATCAACGTAAGCCTAACCATGAGATTTTCACAGATAAGTGCACTCAGGACTATAAGCCTAACTATGAGATTTTCATAGATAAGTGCACGACGTAGCTTATAGTCATGAGCCATGCCAAGAGCTGGCTAGGTGTAGTCTCCTTATAACCTACAACCATAACTAAGAGACCAAAGGCCATTCATAAGCCATCTTTATAAGATTTTGGAGTAATAAGAGGAGGAGAATTGGACCTAAACATCAAGAGATTGGAGATCAAGATTGATTTCTAATACTAGTTATTGAATATTCAAGGATTCAGTGTCATAAGAATCAGTTTTCCAATCCCTGTGTATTCTTTGATTGTTACTATTTCTTTTGATTGTTTAATAACTAAATTCTTATAGGGTCTAGATGTTTATGAACCTTAAGTCATGGTGTTTGATGTTGTTTATTTTTGTATGTTGAATTACTAAATTTTGTCTTAGATTTATCTATGGGATTAATGAAATTGGTTTTAATTGTTATGTGAACTCGTGTTTCAATTCAGATTAGAGATCATCTATGTAAAGATATCGACCCATAAGTAATGAATCTTGTATGGAGACCTAAAGATAGGTTTACATAAGATTTTCAAATTAGGTGTGAATCTAATTAAAAAAAGATTCCTTAGAACAATTTAATGCTTCCAATTGATATTTGAAGATAAGGAGAACCTTTTTTTAGTTTATCAAGTTAGATAAGAATTGTATAACTCGAGAGAGTACGATTCACTTTAGTGAATCTATGGTAAGTAAATCTAGAGAATCTATTGAAGTTGAACATTGAACTTGAACATGTCTTAGGGTTAATCGTCTAGGTCCTAACTTCTTTAATTTCATTTCAATCTAGTGAAATTTTTTTGGAATGTATTAGTTAGTTTTTAGTTTATTTTAATTAATTATTAAATCACTTATTGAATTGTTTAAGATTGATAGTAGAAAGAAGGAGATTAATAGTAGTCCAATACAATAATTATGACATTGATCCAATACAATAATTATGACATTGACAATTCGAACTCATACTAATATTGACAAGATAAGTGCAGTTTTCCATTTTTGGTCTCAATATTATTATATTTGAGATTTAGGATTCATTTTATTAAAAATTATAGGATAATAAAAAGACCCATCAGTTCTTATAAAAGAGATATGTAAGTGAGGATCTTACCTATATTCACTTCTTGATATTTTTGGTGTCTATGAAAAATGGAATATGGTGCATGTGTATGGATTGTCTAGCCATCAATAAAATTACTATAAAGTGTAAACATCCAATCTTTAGGTTAGATGATAAGCTTGACAAATTGCATTGTTTAAGTGTTTTTTTGATTGATTTTATTAGCAAATTCCTATGAAGGAAGGTGATGAATTTAAAATTGCATTAAAAATAAATCATGTTTTATATGAGTGAGTATTAATGCCATTTGATTTAACTAACACATCTAGCACTTTTATCATGTTAATGAATCAAGTTATGAAAGATTTCATTGGAAAATTTGTTATAGTTTACTTTGGTGATATTTTAGTGTATAGATGCAACATTGATGAACATGGGAATCATTTCTATCCTATTTTTAATATTTTAAGAGAGCATCAATTAGATGTTAGTTCATAGGTTTGTATTAGAGTGTAAATTATTTTAATAGGTGTTTTTAGGTGACAGTTGTGTGTTTGGAACTTAAAGTTATACTCTTTTATGTTTTTGTTTATGTTTTTTATGTTTTGTGTGATGATTGTTGATGTAAGGTAAGGATAAGGATCTGATCTTATTTGAAGAGATATTTAATGTAATGTTCCTCCTTATCAAAACTCAATACTCAATTCCCAATTTATCTGCCAAATTCTCAATACACAATAATTCTAATTCCTCAATTCAATTTCCAAAATTAACATAAACCTTAAATTCATAATTCAATTGAAATTCAATTTCCACCATTCAATATATCAAAATCTATAAATCAAAAGAAATTATCTTTAAAAAAAAGAAAAATGATCATTAATAAAAGTCATAGTTTCTAAGGTCAATAAATCCAATATCCATCGAAAATATGTCATTGATCTTAATTGTACCATAAAGGAATCAAATTGTCAAAGTATAATAAAAATTCTTATTAAAATTGATTCTTGTGGCATCTTACAACAAGTTAACCCACCTGAACTATCCAACAATACATAATTTGAAATTTTGAAGTGCTCAATGTCTACTGAATATCTCCTAAAAATTTTAATAGGTAAGGAATGAGTTGTTAACTAAATAAGGGGTAATTAGAATGTACCTGTCATGTAACACATAATAAATATAAGTATAAAAGAAAATATACATAAGCATTGCATTACAAATTCATATCATAATTTACATCTGTTTACATTTATTTATTATTCTCAATCCATTCTTTCGTTTCTAAAATTTCCATTCAATTTCTTTCTTAAACTTTTAAACCCTCACTTAATTTAATAGATTTATATCCAATAGTCTGCCAGTAAAAAGACTATAAATAATACTTCCCACTCCTGTAAATATCTTGGGTATTTTCACTCTTAGAATATCGAGTCTTATTAACATAAATCATGCAGGACACTCTCCACTCTTAAAAGCGTCTCAGGTATCCCCATTATTTGAATACCAACATAAATCATTATAGATATTCCTACGCTGGGAATACCCCCACATACACCTAATAATCAATCTCAATCTCATCGCATAAATAGCAAGATTATCGAATATAATCTACCTAGGCAAGCAACTAAGTAGGATCTCCATATATTTCCCTTAATATTCCATAAGTTCAGCAACATTATGCCACTTCATTTACTTTCATCATTGCATATTCACACCTTAATATTATTATAATTTAATCAACAATTAATATCAATTCAAAATCATACTTATAAATTAATTCTCAATAATTTTCAGAAATTATTAATATTCCCACTATTCAGTAACTCATCATAAAATTCATCACATAATCATATACATTTTTTTTCATATAAGCAAAATTTTGTATAAAATTCATATTTTGATTCATAACAAATTTTTTTTAATTATTCATAAAGTCAGCAAAATTCACGTATCATAGTACATCCAAATCTCACAATTCACGCATAATTACATTGTACAAAAAATTTCATCAATACATTTAGTAAGGCATATTTAATCCCATAATTCATGCAAAATTTATTTTATTCATGCTAACACAAAAATCCACATAATAGGAAACAATTCTAATTAATCCCCTTACCTGAAATTTGCAAAAACTTTGAATTCTTAATTAATCATGTGCTCCTTTCAATATATCTTTAACACCTAAATAATAATAGAATAATGAAGTTAAATAAAATAAAAATAAATTCTATAATTATCCTAATTTATTATGCCACCCTTTAACTTTTACTAAAATTCTAAGAATTACAAAACTAACTCTAAATTCTCTAAAACCTCAAATTCTACCCTTTTAAATTTGAAATGATGAATTTGTCCCCCTCTTCTTCTTCTTCTCTCTTTCTCTCTCTCACAACCTCCTCTTTTCTCTCTCTCTTTTTTTACTTCTCCTTTCTTTTTCTTTTTCTTCTTCTCTTCTTCTCTATCGACCCCTCTCTTTTACCTTTCTCCCCTCTTCTCAATACCATTCTAAAACCCACCTAAAACCTATAAAGTTTCCCCTTAAACATAAAGAAACCATAACCTTGCCTTACAATAACCTCACAAGCACAAGAAATTAAAACAATTTGATCAATTATTAAACAAAATCAAGAAACAGTAAAGAAGGGGCCTGCAGTTAACTATAGATGAAGAAGAAAATGAAACATTAAAAAAAACCTAATAACTAAGTTAGATCAGGTTTAAGGGTTGGGTAGGGTATAAGGCTTGGTTTTGTGTTGGCTTTTTAGGGTTTTATTTTTTTGCTAAGCTTGAAAATTATTCCCCCTTAAAAGAAATTTCATCATTTACATACCTGAGTCTTCGAAAAGATGAGGATATTATCATCGCACATCCTCTTCCACTTTTTATACAGCTTCTTTCAAAGACCAGTGATGACTCCATAATACTAACACTGTGGATATTTGTCTCCTCTCTAAATATCTAATATCTCATTCCAAAATCTCAACTATCTCTTCTTTATAATTCAAGGTTGTAACTACTTCATTCTTCAGTTTAGGTATAACATACTTAGATCTGATTGATACTGTCTCAACATAGACACATGAAAAAAATCATGTATTTAAGATAGTTCTTATAGTAATGCCAACCTGTAAGTTAATGGGCCAACATGTTGAACAGTATCATAATGCCTAATATACCTCGAGTTCAACTTTCCTTCCAAACTGCATTATACCTTTCCTAGGTGACACTCTTAAAAATACCTTATCACTTATGTCATATTCCATCTCATATGTATATCAATCTGCATAACTTTTCTACCTATCTTGAAAAAATTTCAAACACTTCTTTAATCTTCTTTATAGTCTCTTGAATCAATTCTAGTCCCTCCAATATCCTAGTGCCCTTAACATTCCAATATGCTAGATCTTTACATCATCTCCCATACAACTTCTTAAAAGGTGTCATCCTAATATTATAGTGATAGTTATTATTATAAGAAAAATCCATTAAAGGTAAAATCATATCCCAGTCTCCTTCCAAATTTAGTGAAATTACCCTTATCATATCGTCTAAATTTTGAATATTGCACTTTAATTGACTATCAGTCTGAAGGTAAAAAGCTGTATCCAAATTCAAATTTGTACGCAATGCCATCTACAGACCAGTCTAAGATGTAAACTGAGGATTTCAATCTAAAAATATAGACACTAATTTAGCCAGCTTGTCCAATGAATCTATTTGCTAAATTGGTAAGAAATGAGAAAACTATTCACAATAACCCAAACTGAATCATATCTGAGTCGTGTTCTTGGTCAAGTAACCATAAAATCCATTATAATTCTCCCACTTCCATGATAGTATCGACAAAGGTCTAAAATTACCTATTGGAGCTCGATTCTCAAACTTAACCTGTTGACAAGTTAAACATTTAGCTACAAAATTTGCTATATATTTTTTTGTGGTTAGTCACTAATAATAATGTTTTAGATTTTGATACATCTTAGTTGTAATAGGATGCATCGCATAAGGTACACAGTGAGTCTCTTTTAATATCTATGCTTCATCAAACTAGTTACTTAAATTAGTTCAAATCCGTAAGGTGGCCACTAATCCAATTACATCATAAACTTCTAACTTAACATCTGAAGGTTGCATCTCCACTAGTGATGTCACACTATCTCCACCTAGATTAGGTAACACACCTGAGTTCTTTCTACTTAGGGCATCTTCCACTATATTCACATTTCTTGGATGATATTCGATTGTGCAATCATAATCTTTTAACAACTCTATCCATCTCCTTTGCCTCAAATTCAACTCCTTTTAAGTCAGCATGTGTTTTAGGCTCTTATAATCTATAAGAACTTGAAAAGTCTCTCTATACAAATAATGTCTCCAGATCTTTATTGCATCTACTATAACTGCAAATTCCAAATAGTGTGTGGGGTAATTCACCTTATAAATCCTCAATTAATGAGAGGACTAATAGAGAACGAGACTACCTCGACAAGTAGATGTGGACGATCGATTTTTCCATTTTTGGCTCTAAATTCGATGATACCCGTCCTTTAATAGCAAATTGATTCTCCAGACGCTTTTTGATGGCCCTACTCTGCCTTCACCTTTTTTGAATCTAACTTTACACCTTTTCTGGACATAACATACCCTAAAAACACTATCTACTCAATCCATAACTCACACTTAATTTGGCATATAATTGCTTCTCCTGTAAAATCTGTAATACTATTCTCAAATGGTTTCATACTCCTCCCCACTCTTGGAATACACTAGTATATCATCTATAAAAACAATCACAAACCGGTCCAAATACTCCTAAAAAGTTCTTCTCATTAAGGATATAAAAGTAACTAGAGCATTGGTGAGTCTGAATGGCATCATTAGAAACTAATAATGACCATACCGCATCTTAAAAGTAGTTTTAGATATATTTTGTTTAACTATCCTCAATTACTAGTACCCTAATCTTAAATCAAATTTTGGAATTAGTGTTACTCCTCTCCACTAATTAAGAAAATCATTAATTCAAGGGAAAGGGTATTTTTTTCTTCACTATCACATTGTTTAACTTTTAGTAATCAATACAAAACCTCATTCTAATTGTTCTTCTTCATAAAAAAAAAATTGGAGCTCCACAGGGTGAAGTACTATGCCAGATGAACCCTTTTCCAATAACTCCTCCAATTGCTTTTTTACCTGCTATAAATCCACAAACACCATCCTATAGGGTGCAATGGATATAGAAGTAACCTTAGGTAGTGACTCAATAGTGAAGTAAACCTTTATAAGTGGTGGAAAACCTAGTAAGTCATCAAGAAATATTTTCAGAAAATTTCTCACTGTTAGTTTCTCTATCAACTCAGGACTTGTCTCCCTTGTGTCTACAATATGAGTCAAAAGGGCTTCGAAACCTTTTAAAATCAGTTGTTTAGCTATTACTACAGAAACAACACAAGTGGGAGTACCCTCCATTCTGTTAAAAATACTACTTTCAAATTTCCAAAATACTTTATCACTCCCTCCTTGGTGTAACAATTCATCATTACCTTATGCTCAGCTAACCAATTCATACCTAATATCACATCAAACTCCTTTAAATCTATCACAATTAAATCTACAATTAACTCTACCTCTCCAATCCTTATAGGACTCTCTCTTCTCACACAACTCACTATCACACTCTCTTCAATTGGTAGGTGAACTCTTAAGTCATACACTAGTAAACTTACTTCTTTGGAAATTTTAGAGGAAAATTATAGTACAATATATGAATGGGTAGACCCTAAATCTATTAAAACATAAGCTGATATCATGTCATTAGTTATTGGGGCTTCTTCCCTAGTTATATAATAAACCCTAGCTAAGTTTGAAGTGATGCTAATGATGTCCTAATAAGATATGGGTTGCCTCCACTACTCATACCTCTAACTCGGACCCTACCAACTCCTCAACCATTGCCTCTTATACTACTATGTCCTTGTGTAGAATAACCCATCATGATACTTAGACCCCTCAATGTAGGACATGTTCTCTCAAAATGTCTGCCTTTACATACATAGCACACCTTGTCATCTCCATTGGGAGCTCCACATGGTCTTAAATGATACCTCCCACAAATTTGACAACTGTGACTTTAACTAACTCCCTTACTAAATGATCTCCTTATGCTCTAATTTTATCCCCTGCCAGACCTAACTGATGATGAGCTGAAGATACTATAGTTTTCAAACCCTCTACTAGAGACCATAGATCTACTAAACTTAGAAGAACTACCTCCCTTGGAAATTATGACACCATCTTATAACTATTTCCTTAACCTAAAGTTGTATATCCAATAGTTCTCTTAGTTGACCGATTGGACTCCCCTACATAATAAATTTTTTTACTCTTCATCTCTTGCATTCTTTTGTTTTTCATTTAATACTTCATCTACTTTAAGTGTTGTATCCAATAGCTTTTTTAAGTTAGTAGTTAAAGGACCAAGCCTTAACTTGTTATTTGTTCATAATCTTTGTTTAAAACAGTAACATCAGTCTCTATGTGTTGTCATTGTCTCAAGTGCCTACCTTGATATTGTAGTGAACCACACCATATAGTAAATAATAGACATTTTGTCAATTTACTTCAAATTCATCAATTACATCCTTTTTCAATCTTTACATATTGTTGGTTAGTATTTTTCATCAAATTCTCTTTAAAACTCTTCCCAAGTAACTTCTTAAGACTCATATAACCTCTGAATTGATCGTCAATAAACCAATGTAGGTTCCTGTCACATATATGTTCCCACTAAGTTTGAAAATGGAAAAATGGCGCCTAAGGTAAAGGGAGAGTGAATATTAAATGATGAGAGATCATCTCACTAAATAGTAAGGCCATGAAGATTTTATTTTATGCATTTATTAGAAATGAATTCAATAGAATCTTTATATATGAAATTGCTTATGACATTCTGCATGCACTTGAAATCACACATGAAGGAACAAGTTAAGTGAAGGAAAGTAAGGTTTCAATGTTGACACATCAATATAAATTGTTTTTCATGCATTTTGGCAAAAACATTTTTTATATGTATACATGATTCATTAATATTATTAATGTTTTGAAAGGCCTTGGAAAGTCCTAAACTAATGTTGAGCTTATGAGAAAGATTTTAAAGTCATTGCCTAAGGAATAGGAAGCAAAAGTGACGGCAATTTAAGAAGCCAAGGATTTGAATGTGCTACCTTTAGAGTAGTTAATCGGTTCACTTCTTACACATGAAATGAGAATTAAAGAGACTAAAATCAAAGAGTAAGAAGTGACCTCAAGAAGGAAGTTCTTGGAATTCAAAGCCATGAAGGATGAGTCAGGTGATGAGGAGGCCACATTTCATGATGATGAAGATGAAGATGAAGATGAAATATACCTCCTTACAAGAAGATTCAAGAAGTTTTTGAAGAAGAAGGGTTACTCTAAAAGAAGAGACCAAGGTAAGAGTCAATTAAAAATAAGATTTCCTACTAATGTAACTTCTTTGAATAAGGAAAACAAGTCACTTAAAGAGTCAATGCTCACTCCTTAAAGAGAATGAGAAAGAAGGAGAAGAAGGAGAGGAAGATGAGGAAAGAACTAAATGCATTTTAAGAAACCTCAAGTGAATATGAGGATGAAAAATAAAAAAATTGGTTTCAAACATTTTCTTAATGGCTATGGATAGTAAGGTATCTTCTACATCATTATCATCATCATTCTCTTGCGATGATGATAATGATTATGACTATCATTTTAGTTATGATGACATGGTTAATTGTTTGTATAATGTAAATTTGAAAAGGAAGAAGTTATCTTCCAAATACAAAGAATGCATGAATGTAATTGATGAACTTAGGTTCGAGAATGATAAGATTAGAAGTGATTTTCTTGACTTGGAAGCCAAGAATGTGGGTGTTGATAATGATAGGAAGAAAGCATTACATGAAAGTGAACATTAAAGGATGAGGTAAATCTATTAAAGAAATCATTAGAAAAATTTACCAAAGGAAAGTAAAAACTAGATGGCATGTTTGGAGCTCGAAAACCTTCGAATGATAGACATGGAGTAGGTTTTACCTTAGGTAGTGAAAATCTTAACACTAAAGCCATTTTTATTAATTGTAAGAACCTAGATAAAGAGCAAACTCGAAGGTTATCTTTTAACAATGGTGTATCTACTTCTAGATCTTAACCCGCGAAGGATAATTATGCATTTATATACTTTTTAATACCTAAATCTAGAGTAAATGTCCATGCTTCTAGTAATAAGTTTAACTACTGAACATGAAAAAAAAAAGAAAACAATGCACATAGACCATATAGGAGTTAATTTCAAACTACCATTATTCAAGCATCAAAAATTCATTTTTCATCATATTGAAACATCTTCCATTGATATCATATGAAAAGGAACATTTCATACACATATTATAGACAAAAACCATATCAAAGAAAGTCATTTAAGGTTGCTACAGATATATTTGTATGTATAAACAATTTTAGATAGCATGTGCATTCCTGTGATGTTACTTATGTTTTTTTATCATTGTCGTAGATTTAGATATCTAACAATAGTTTGTTTCGATAAACCTAAAATATCTTCTTTTACATTGAGAGGCATAAGAAGTAGGAAGGTAACTAACCTTAAAGGACTCAAAGTAATGTGGGAATCAAAAGTGAAATAAATTATATATATTTTTTGTATACATCCAAGAGTATCAAGTGGTATGTAGATAGTGCATGTTCTAAAAACATGATGGAAGATGTCAACTAATTCATATAATTGAAGTCTAAAGATTGAGGTTTTGTCACTTATGGAGACAAAACAAAGGGAAAGGTAATAAGCGTTGGCAAAGTTGATAAGAGAAATACTTCTATTGAAAGTGTTCTTTTGGTTAATAGATTAAAACATAACTTATTGAGTATGAGTCCACTTTGTGATAAAAGCTTTAAATTTTCCTTTGAAGTTAAATCTTGCATTGTTTATAATGTTGAAGAAAATTACACAATTTTCACCAAAAAAAGAGAAGGAAACATATTTACCACTGATTCGAATGGTTTTTCCAATAATGATGTTAAATGTTTTGTTTTCATGAATAATGATGCATAGATGTCACATAAAAGATTAGGTCATATTACACATTTCAATCCGTAGTAATAAGGAACTAGTAAATGGATTACCTAGGATGAAGTTTGAAAAAGATAGAATATGTGATGCATTTCAATTAGGAAAACAAACCAAAACCTCTTTTAAAGAGAAGAATATAATTACAACTTCTAAACTATTAGAAGTATTTCATATAGATTTTTTTGGACCATCTAGAGTAACTAGTTTAGGAGGTAATTTATATGCTTATGTGATAGTTGATGACTATAGTAAGCTTAATTATTTGATGTTTTTAGCTAGTAAGGATGAGTGCATTAAATCCTTTCTAAGTTTGCTGAGATAGTCCAATTAGAAAAGGGTATATGATATCATCCATTAGGAGTGATCATGGTAGGGAGTTTACGAATGATTTATTTGATGAATATTTTGAGGAACATGGGATTTCCTATAACTTATCAACTCTTGGAAAACCTATAACAAAATGGAGTAGTTAAGAGAAAGATAGAGCCTTACAAGAGATGGCCAAGCATCTCTCTAAATTGTTCTCATGCCTCGTATAAACTCTCATTCTTGTATTGCATGAATGAGCTAATCTCAATTTTCATCTTGGCTATCTTAGCAGGTGGGAAGAATTTTGCTAGGAACAACTTCATTAGTTCGTCCCATGTAGTAATGGAACCAGGCTGAAGTGTAGACAACCAAGCTTTTGCCTTGTCTCTAGTGGATAGAGGGAAAAGTCTAAGCCTAATCGCATCATTAAAGACTCTGTTGCTCTTGAAAAGATCACAAATATCAAGGAAAATTTGAAAGTGTTCATTAGGATCTTCTAAAGCTGGACCTCCAAATTGTGATGACCTAACCATTTAAATTATGCTATGTAGGATTTCAAAGTTGTTGGCATTGACTCTAGGTTGCACAATGCTAGCCACAGGTCTACCTCAGTTCCTTAAAGCTAAGTCCATCATGGTTAGTTCTCTATGTTCTACATGAGGTCCTAAAACTACATGTTCTTCAGGATTCATTTTGACAAGTTCAAGTTTAGTGTCACTTGATGTTCCTATGTCTAATGGATCAAACGATGTCGCACGAGCTTCTTTCTTCTTCTTCCTTAATGTGCGTTCAAGTTTTGGATCGAACGCTACTGGCTCGGGATTGCGTCTCTGAGTATGCATACACGTTTGAAAAAAAAACTAAATAAAATAAAATAAACACACAAAGCAAAAAAACTAAGGAAAAAGAAAATAAGGCACATAAAGCAAAATAACAAGAAAATAATTACAGAAAAATTCAGAAAAAAATTATAAAACAAAATTTTACATGTCCTAAAGTAATTTTCACCAATTTTCCTAATATTAAGGTTGCTTAAATCCCCGACAACGTCACCAAAAACTTGTTGCATTGGTTAGGTGACTTTAAAATGACTAGTGATGTTGAAATGATTTTACTTTAAAGGCCAACGGACTTTTAAGGCAAGTTCACCTATTGCAAAAGTAATAAAGTAGAGTAATTTTTCAGACTCCGAATGTCGAACCTATGGGGAATAAGTTACTTAACTCCTAGGTTCATCGGATTATAATTATTTAGGAAAATTCTAGAGAATTTGATTAAAAATTGGAAAAGACTTAAAATTGACTACTTTGGCTTTAAAACTTTTAAAATAATTTTTGATTGCTTCTGAAAAATTCTTAAAATTACCAAATGTGTAAATTAGTTATGGATTAGATGATTGATGATTTAT